>PVHY01031387.1:0-12693 GCA_004024945.1 Uropsilus gracilis | reverse complement strand
GAAGGGAGCTGAAACTGTCTGGGCAGCCAGGCCAGGCCAGAAGGACCATGTGAACGGGGCCGGGGGCTCCGGGGCTGGGCAGGTAAGGAGGACCATGGCAGGGAGCAGGGACTGGGGGGTGGGGGAGGGGTGCTCACAGCAGGGGGCCGCTGCTGGACAGGGGGTCAGGCTACCTGGTATTCCAACTGGAAGACAGAACCTTCCTGGGAGCCAGGTAGGAGGGGTGCCGAGTAATTTGTCCACTCTTTTCTTTGGGGGTGTTGCTTCCTGCCTCTGCCTCACTGTCTGCCACAGCCCCCACCTCTCAGGGAGCATTTCTTTTGGAGCTAGAACCCTAACTAAAAGGTATTAAAAAGGCCTTTAGAGATCCCTAGATCCAGCCCCTTGTTTCATAATGGTGACCCTCTTGAGGTACAGCGAGGAGACGCTGCCTCCCAAGGTTCCAAGCAAGCCAGTGGTGGGCCCGGGCCCTGCAAGAGGGTGATGACCGAGGCTGTGGGCTCTCTGCCCCCATGGAGCAGGGTGCTGGATGGGCTTGAGTCAGGGATCCAGCAACCCCCCAAGTGCTGGACAGACTACAGTAATAAGACTCTTCTGAGAGAGAGGGGCCACCCAGAACATCCGGATGGACACGTGAGAAGAGAAGATAGCCTCAGAGCCTCAGTGACCAGTACTGCTTGAGAGAAGGAGGAGTCTCCCATGGGATATGTGAGAGGATATTTGTGACAGGGACGGGGCCTCCAGGGCGGAAGTACCTGACCGGACACTGGGAAGTTGAAATAGAGAATGATGGGAAAGGGGCTATTTTTACACTGAACAGGGGTATAATTGGCCCAGGCAAGGAAGGTCTGAATTTCCGTCTGGAAAGATGCCAGCCCTGCCCCTGATAAGGGCACAGGATGTCTCCCCGACTCCTGCTCCGGCCCCACACCCAAGGCCGCCATGGACGAAGGCCCACTGGTCCCGCTGATTCCTGCTTCAAGCCCCAGAAAGGCACAGTCAGCTACTTGCCCACCCCCTCTCTAACTAACCTGGCCCTCAGTTCACAGGGGGAGTCCCCATTTGAACCAGACTTTCCAGATTCCCCTGCCTCACCCTCCACCATTGGAGTTTTTCTTGACACACAATTTCCACCAGCACCATGCTCCAGCTCCAAGGTGAGGGCTGGAGGAACATGCTCCCTGAACTTCAGGGGGGCGCACCCTCTCCCTGGACAGGCAGAAGCAGTACCCCGCACCCCAGCTGGTGTTCATAGAGGACTCAGCCAGGGTCCCTTGCCTAGGGGCTCAGAAACAGGGGGAAAGGAATAAGTGATGAGTCTGGATCCTGGGCTGGGAAGACCTGCCTAGGTCTTGTGGAAGCCTCCCTGGAAGGCCATCCTGAGAAGCACAAAGGCCTGCTTTGGAGAGTACGTAGGGCAGGAAGCCCAGATCAATATTCTTGGGTTCGGCTTCTTGGAGACCATGGGAGGAGCAAGCTTTGAACAAGACCAGAGGCAAGAGGGCCAGTGGGTCTAAAGCAAAGAACACATTTCAGAGTCAGAGGCAGGCGCAACTCTGGGTCCGCCATTTCATTGAACTTCATCTCTCTGAACTCACTCATCTGTATTTTTATTTATTTATTTATTTATTTATTTTTGAGACTAGGTCTCTCTATTTTTGCCTGTGGAACCACAGGTTCACGTTGCCCGGGGTATCACCGACTCAAGCAGTCCCCAGCCTCAGCTTCCCAGGTAGCTGGGATTACAGGCGCGCACCACCACACCCAGCTATTTTTTGGGGACTAGGTCTCACTACGTTGCCTGAGGGAGACTCGAACCACGACCCCAGACTGCGCCGCGATTCCATAAGTTGTCGCTTACAGGCATGCGCCACCGTGTCCGACCTCACTTATCTGTAAAGGGGAGATAATAAACCCTTCCCTGGGCCTGGCACAGTGGCGTGTACCTTTAGTCGCAGCCTATGGAGTGAGGCCAAGACTGGGAATTACTTGAGTCCACGGGTTCCAGACCTGCCCGGGGCGACATACTGAGACCTAGTCCCAAAAAATAGCTGGGTGTGGTGGTGGGTACCTGTAATCCTAGCTACCTGGGAAACTGAGACTGGGGATCACTTGAGTCTATGGTACCCTGAGCAACATGCTCCTGTGGTTCCCCAGGCAAAATGGTGAGACCTAGTCTCAAAAAAAAAAAAAAAAAAGTAAATAAATAAAAATAAACCCCTCCCTTATAGAGTGCTTGTGGGGAATCAAAAAGAAAATAGAAGCCAGGCACGGTGGCTTGTGCCTGTAGGCTTCAGCCTATGAAGCGGCTGGGGCTAGGGATCGCGGTTAGAGTCCCTCTCAGGGCAACACAGTGAGACCTAGTCCCAAAAAATAGCTGAGTGCGGTGGCGTGCGCCTGTAATCCCAGCTACCTGGGAAGCTGAGGCTGGGGATTGCTTGAGTCTGTGGTACCCCGGGCAATGTGAGCCTGCGGTTCCACCTGCAAAAATAGTGAAACCCAGTCTCAAAAAAAAAAAAAAAAAGAAAAGAAAAGAAAACACCTGGATATTACCTGACACATAGT
Source organism: Uropsilus gracilis (assembly GCA_004024945.1). Lineage (NCBI taxonomy): Eukaryota > Metazoa > Chordata > Mammalia > Eulipotyphla > Talpidae > Uropsilus > Uropsilus gracilis. The sequence continues at coordinate 10,128 of PVHY01031387.1, read as the reverse complement.
AGGGGCTTAACAGAGACTAGGTGCATCCTCTTCCTGTAAATGATGAACTGCAGTGAAGGCATTCCACACCCAGGATGACTTTACCTCAGAAAGTTGGCAGGCCAGTAAACCACCCATTCCTTCACACTCACACTTGGTCCTGTGGCTTTGCAAATGAACTTGTTTCCTGTACAAAGTGAGTATGAGACTTCTAGGCTGGACCAGAGGGTCTGCCTCAGTAAAAAGTTCTACATGCAGCATGGCACTCTCTCACACACACACGTGCACTATTCTGAGTACTACACTGATCACCACTGGAGATGTAGTGTACATGTGTATTCAGAGGCAGGGATTTCAGGGAAAACACAGGTTGGCTCCTGCAAATTCATATGCACCCCACAGACTGCTGGCTTCCAGGCCAAGCTGAATTCAGGGAAAGCAATTCTGAGGGGAACTGAATGTGAGGGTGGGTTGGTGGGCAGGCAGAACCAAGATATCATTCAGCCAGGCACGGTGGCACGAGCCTGTAAGCGCCAGCCTATGGAGCACAGCTGGGACTGTGGATCTCAGTTCGAGTCCCACTCGGGGCAACATAGTAAGACCTAGTCCCAGAAAAATATCTGGGCGTGGTGGTGCGTGCCTGTAATCCCAGCTACCTGGGAAGCTGAGGCTGGGGATTGCTTGAGTCCGTGGTACTGTGGGTAACGTGAGCTTGCGGTTTCATGGGCAAAAACAGCGAGACCCAGTCTCAAAAAAACAAAAAACAAAAAACAAAACAACACTTCAAACAGTGCAAAAATGCAAGAAATGCAGGTCAGTGATGAGCAGCAAACACTGTCTTTCGTTTGAGTCTCATGACCATGAGATCAACCCCACACACCTCTCTGACGCCAAAAGAAAAGAGGAAGCTGGGCTTTTTCCAATCTCACTTCTGGGATGTGTTCACTGCAAGCCATTTGGTGCAGATCTTTTCAATTTTCCTACATATGACTGCTGAAAAAAGGGTAGTGGTTAGCAGGGTAGTCTCTGGAGACAGTGAGTTCCACTTGCTGCTCCACCATTATTTGTTTGTGACAAGGCCTCAGACACATCACATTTCAGTCTCATCACCACTGTTGGGCCTCAATTTTTGCATCTCTAAGGTGGGTTGATAATAGCACTGACTTCATAGGATTATTATGAGAATGACATGAAGTCATGCAAATAAAGGCTTAGCATAGGACCTGGCTTAAAAAAAAAATCCTACATGTATACAAATGCAAATAGGTTTCTACTCTACATTTTGTTTCTTTTTTTTTTTTTTTGAGACTAGGTCTCGCTATTTTTGCCCATGGAACTGCAGGCTCACGTTGCCTGGGGTATCACAGACTCAATCAATCTCCAGCCTCAGCTTCCCAGGTAGCTGAGATTACAGGCGCGCGCCACCACGCTCAGCTATTTTTTGAAACTAGGTCTCGCTACGGGCCCCAGGTGGGACTCAAACCGCGATCCCTATTCCTGGCCGCTTCATAGGCTGAAGCTTACAGGCATGAGCCATCGTGCCCGGCTACATTTTGTTTCTATGACATGCTTGTCAAGTTATACCTAGGATGTCTTTCTATGTCAATTCATGGATATCTACCTTATCTTTTGATAAGCTTTTTTTTAAAAAATATGGAACACTTCATGAATTTGCCTGTCATCCTTGCACAGACCATGCTTAATCTTCTCTGTATTGTTCCAATTTTAGTATATGTGCTGCCAAAGCGAGCACTCTTTTGATAAGCTAGTGTTTTAGCTAACATTAGTGTAGAAATGGGGGGTTGAGTAAATGGGTAATGGTGATGATTTTGAGAAGCTACTTGCTGGCAAGTATTTCTGTTTTGTGTTGTTGGTGTTAGAAACCACAGACATAAATTATCAGCAAATCAAAGACAGGTTTTAAGGTCTTCTGTAAAGATGGACTGGCACACGGGAGGGACATCTACTGCTGTCACAGGGGGCAGGGCTAAGTGGACAATCTGCTCACATGTGTGCCCCCAGTACTAGATCAGAGACTGGCATATAAGTGGTACCCAAGCCAGGCACGGTGGTGCATGTCTTTAATTGCAGCCTATGGAATGAGGCTGAGGCTGGAATTGCTTGAGTTCATGGGTTTGAGACCCGCCCAGGGCAACATAGCGAGACCTAGTCTCAAAAAAAAAATAGCTGGGCATGGTGGCACGTGCCTGTAATCCCAGCTACCTGGGAGGCTGAGACTGGGTATCTCTTGAGTCCATGGTACCCTGGGCAACGGTAGCCTGGGGTTCCATGGGCAAAAATAGCAAGACCTAGTGTCAAAAATAAATATATATATATGAGATACCCAGTACATCTTTGTTCATACATTGACTGATTAAAAAATTTGGGCCACCTCAAACCTCCCAACAGAAGACTACATCCAAAGTTCTGTCTCACAGTGCAGTGATTTCCAGAAGGTGACTTGTGGGTGATGTGGGTAAATGATTATGAGGAATAATGAATGGGCATTCACAAATGTGGATTGGTATATTATATTAGGGGTCTACTTTAATGTATATTGATTTCTATTTATGACTGATGATACTGGTTTTCCATATATGGTACATATAGAAGTATTCATTTTAGGTAAATAGTATATCCAAGTGAAAGGCGGTCCATGGAAGTACCAAAAATCATGAAGGGAAGTGAAAGTGATTGATAACTTTAATTATCAGGAAAATGTCTAAGGTTGGTATAATGCAATACCCATGTGGCCTGAAATAAAAATTGTTCTGATTTATTTAGTCCCTGCTCAAGCACCATTTATTATTTGGCATCAGTTATATATCACACAGAAGGATCATAATAACCTTAACTATGACTCCTACTTTTATTCCCATTTTGCAGATGAAAGAATTGAGATAGGTTCAGAGAGGTTTAATAACCTGCCCAAAGGCCCTCTGACAGTGGGACACTGGGAAGCCTTGGGATTGAACTTAGGTTCATATGACATGCGGAGAAGCTGAGCCTCCTCAACCTCTAGCCTCCCAGAAATTTTAATTAAGCAGCATGGATTGCCTTAGGTTGTAAGGAAGACTGCTTCCTGATGCAAAGTGCACACAGAGGTATAGAGGAAGGACTCATAAAGAGAGATCACTAGGTACACAGTGACTGGCTGGAGGGCCTCTACCAAAAATAACTTAGAATAACTATGCTCTATGCCGTTATTTATAGAAATAATTAGCACACAGAATCAGCTCTGGGTTCAAACCTCTCTCAGTTTGTGAAAATAAATCATCTTGTTTGCTATTAAGAAAAGTTTATCATTTTTTCTCTGTTTTTGTGAATTCTGTAATCTTGCAATTTGTTCAAAAGGGGTATCCTATCAGGAAAAAAAAAAAAAGAACAAACAGAAACAAAAGAGGGAGTTCAGCTGGGCATGGCGGCACACGTCAGTAATCCTAGCCCTGGGTGGCAAGAGGCCAGGGATTGCTTGAGTTTGCGGGTTCGAGACTACCGTAGGCAACATAGCAAGACCTGGTCTTGAAAAAGCAGCCAGGGCCGGGCATGGTGGCTCATACCTGTAAACTTCAGCCTATGAAGGTGGCCGGGGCTAGGGATCGCAGTTTAAGTCCCGCCTGGGGCCTGTAGCGAGACCTACTCCCCAAAAAATAGCTGGGCATAGTGGCGCGCGCCTGTAGTCCCAGCTACCTGGGAAGCTGAGGCTGGGGATTGCTTGAGTCTGTGGTACCCGGGCAACATGAGCCTGCGGTTCCATGGACAAAAATAGCAAGACCTAGTCTCAAAAAAAAAAAAAAAAAAAGAAAAAGCAGCCAGGAGAGATGGCAGTCACCTGTAGTCTTAGCTACCTGGGAAGCTGAGGCTGGGGATCAGGACCATCCCAGGCAACATGAGAGACCTGGTCTCAAAAAAAGAAAATAAAAACAAAAGAGGGAGTTCAGGACACACCCTGGCTTGTCCCACTAGAGACCGTGAACCAGCAGCTGGCTCAGACCCATGAACACAAAGGTGAAGGCCAGATGGTCACTCAGAGCTAACAGTCTTCACTGAACTGTGACTTTGCCAATAAGCTAATCTTGGCCAAAGAAAATAGTGAAGAAAGTATTTTTAAAGGATTCCTGACAGATATTGCCTTACAATGGCAGGGACTAGCGTACGTGCTCCTGATCAAAGCTGTAACTCCGAGAAACCCAGGCAAGAAGATGAGTTTACAAGTTAGAGAAGGAAAAGTGACATATACTAGACCCAGAGAGGTGAGCTAATGTCTATGGAGTTGAAAATGAATCGTTGGTAAGAATCAGAACTCATCCATGATATCATTCCTATACTACACTGGGATTGAATAATCTAGTCTGGGAGCGTCATCGCCTGGGATGTAATTGAAGTGTAATTTAGTGGTTTTTATCTACTAGACGATTTTATGCAGGTCCCAAGCATTTTGTTTTCAACTTCAGATTTTAATCAAGACTTATCTAAGTATGCACTGGAAAAGGGCAAGAAGCAGTGGGAACTGAAATCCAGCCCTCCTCCATGCTCCAGGTTTAAACATTAAGACCGCACCCTTTAGATTTGGCAAACAGTTACCCTGTGGCCCATGAGCAACCCTGAGTCTCACCAGTAACATTACAGACTCAAGTCAGAGGAGGCCTGGGCTTTGCAAGATTCCTGCATTTGACCTTGAATTCCTGAGTCTGGAGAAGAATATGTTCTGTTTCATGTAACCCCAAATCTGCCCTTTGTGTCTGGTTCTGAGAGCCCTGGGAGTTTCCTTAGCTTGATTCTCTCCTCTGTCCTCTTCTGTCTTCTCTTTCTGTCAACGAGAAATTTATATTAAGCTTTAATTTTGATTTTCTTTTTACTGACCTCTTTTATTAACCTTGTTAGACTATTTTGGCTACCGAGCAATCTTTGTCAAACTAAGATCGGAAGAATAGGACCCACATTTTGTAAAAATAGATGTATGCATATGACCTCACAATTACATGGGTACACTAACCACACACAGCCCTGTCTTGTTCTATAGCCACTGCACACACGGCTGCTGACACACCTACAGACAAACACAGCGCTCAAGGAATCATAGGTTTCCACATGTATGGACTTGAATTCTTCACTTGGGTAAATGTATAGCAGGTTGTTGGATGCTGTTGTTTAGTTCTTTGTGTTATAATGTTGATGAGGAAAAAATGAATCCCTGGCAGAGATACTGTTCTTGTGCAGTTTGCACTTTCCCTCCATGTTGGAGTGATTTTCTCTGGGTGTTCCAGTTGCCTCTGGCATCCTAAGGCTGTGCACGTGAAGATCATTGGTGAGTCTAAATGGTCCTAGCCCAGGAGAGTGTGGTGTGTGGGGAGCACTGGACCAAGCAGCTTGTCCTGCCTGGGGCTGCTTCCCACCTTGCTGGTAGAGGCCTCAACTATCCTTAACCTTGAACCAGAATAAGGGAGCTGGGGAAAGAAGGAATGGCTGTTTTATTTTTCAATTTTTATTTATTTATTTATTTAGAGACTAGGTCTCGCTGTGTTGCCCAGGGTTGTCTCCAACCCATGAACTCAAGTGATCTCCAGCCTCAGCCTCCCAGATAGCTGGGATTACAGGAGCACATCATCACACCCAGCTATAAATGATTGTTTTAACATGAGAAGTGTTTGGGGTCTAAAGAAGCTCAATGATTGTTTTTGTGTGTGTGTGACCAGCAAAATGCTGTCAGAATTTAACTCTTGTTTATATCCATTAGCCTATGGTAACCTTGGTTTCATTGTGCTTAAAGTCAGAGTTTCCAAGAATCTAGACATAGCATGTTAAGTGAGGAATATACTCAGAAACTGGTATTCTAGGTAGAGAGAGAATTGTTATGGAGAGAAAAGTCTTTATTTTTGTTGTTGTTGTTGTTGTTTGTTTTTATTAATATTCAAAAGGGCAGCATGATGTAAGCAGCCTGTTCAGGAAGCTCTCTTCATGTGCTCTCTTGCCCTGGGGTAACATCGCTCTTGTAATCTTTCCTCCCAGGCCTAGTTGTTCCCACTCACACCTGCACACACCCACTGGGCCAGGCCTACAATCATGGGCAGGTGCTACTCATAGAGGCTACTCATAGAGGCTAATGGCTGAAAAGCCTGACCAACTCATTTACCCTACAGGCAGGCTTACTTGTAACAAGTACCTGAACAAATGGGCAGAAAGAGCTGCCTCTGAAAGGGACAGGTTTGTGAAAAGAAACACTTGCACTGTCATGGACAGACAGGAGAGTGAATGAGAAAGGTCTTTGTAAACAGCACAATGATAGGAATTTTTGGAGAGTGGCCTTCACTCTGTTACACCTGCTTTTGCCCTATTTCCTGCAAGACCTCTTCTCCCATTCCCTGCCCCTTCAGTCTTCCCCGGGGAGTGAGGAGGGGCACAGAATACTAGATAAAGGAGGTAGGTCTGACCTCCTTTTTTTTTTTTTTTTTTTTTTTTAACTGCTGCCCTCATGTGCTAATTGGGTGAAATTACCTCTGACCCCTCTCCCCCTGCTTCTCATCTTTAAAGTGAGGCTGGTGAGTTATATTAGTGCTTCTGAAGGGTTTCCTTCCCAGCACTCCTCAGTCTTTCTTCCCCTGCCCCTTTCCCCCTCCTCCCCGTGGAGCTCATGATTTGAATATTTTCCCTACTAAATCATTTTATTTAGGTACTAAGATTCTTTGTTTCTTTACAGTTTTTAATCAGAGACTCAATTAAATGTACATTGACAGGACACTAATACAACTTGTCAAACTAAGAAATCATAGGACAAAATTCCCTTCAGATTTGTGAAAAATGAAAATAACTTGCAGGCCTTCAACATACATTGTCCTGGGACCTCCTGGGAGCAAGGGCTCCCAGTGGCTGTAACCTGGGAGTCACTCACCAAAGTAAGCTCCGGCATTGCCACATCCCATGGATCTTTTATTATTATCATTATTATTTATTATTATCTAATGATTTTACTGAGACTACATTACAATCCTAAGTAAGTTTCACGTGTACCGCTTCTCAGTTCAGCAACTGTACATACCACACTACAGCCACCACTCAATGCCCAGTAACCATTCACCACAAACCAACCACCCCCTCTACCTGTACCCTATTGCCCCCATGTCTCTTTGTTACCCACCACTCTGTTGTCAATCTGTTCATTTTTGTTTTGTTTGTTCACTTTAAAAAATTTATATTCCACAAATGAGTGAAGTCTTTGTCTTCTTCCCTTTCTTCTCGCTTATTTTTTCTTAGCAAAATCACTTCAAGGCCTATATAATGGCAAGATTTTATCTTTTTGTGACTGAGTAATATTCCATTGTGCATGTATAAACTACACACTCTTTATCTACTTATCTATCACTGGTTGTTTCCATTCTGGGGTCTTCTGATTGCTGCTAGGCTCTGTACTCTCAAATTCATACTTTTGTGGAAGGTAGGATTTGCTACTTATAGCTAGTGGACTCCTGGAACATAGAATAAGCCACAAGGGAAATACTAGGGAGTCAGATCCCCCCCCCCCGCCCCCGAGTTCCATCTGACTTATTTAACACAGCCTGACTTTTACTGCTGGCCCCAGTCTTTATGGACATCGGGTGCTCTTAGACCGGATACTGAACAGGATGTAGGCTACCTACATGGTTTCTTAGACCCTAGTCCAAGGCTTAGGGCTCCTTTTCCCTCTCCAACCTAGCCAGCTTCCAATGCTATGACTTTTAGCCTACATTCCCTGTTCTTTTTACTGGCCTCTCTTCATTATTGGATCCCAGTTCACCCCCATTTCTCAATCTCAAACTTTTCTCATCTTTCTCATGAATCTTTTTGAAATCTCCAAGAATGTCAAGCCTGGAAGGGATCTCACCAGTCTACAGGCACACTCAATTCGATGGTGGTGCTCTCTCTACAGCATAACAACCATGGGTGTCCAAGGCCTCTTTGAGTATCACAAACAGGATGTCCATGACCTTTCAAGATAGCGCGGCTCATTTTAGGCTGGTTTCAGGTTGCTGTCAGTAGTTTTCTGGAGGCTTTTGCTGTTAATCAGTTCCTGGCTCTAATAAAATGAGCAGTCCAAAAGCCATTTTCAGCCCCCATAGGGGTAGAATCTGGCTGAGCAAGATCTATCAAAAGATTTCCCCTCACGGCTTTCAGGACTATCAGCGGAGAGAAGAGTGAATGTCTCTTGAAAGTCTCTTGATGTGGCTACCATTCCATGCACATTTTGCATTTTCCTTCATGACAAATCTGTTTGTTTAACCTATATACATAAGGCCCCGTAATGCTCATGCTCTGAGAAGAGGCACACCCGAGACTTCCGGTACCCATGAGAGGTTATGTATATCTAAGCTGAAAAAATATGAGCCCAAAGCATAGAGGACTATTTATCAGTCCCATTCTCACACTCTCTGAAGGGGTCAGTAGAGCCCAAGTAGAAGTCTTTCTAAACTCTAAACGAACTGAACTATTGTTGAAGCTTATCAGAAAGGAATGATGGCTCCCATTTGAAAGGAAACAAAAAGTGAGGTTTAGGAAGAATGATTTGACCAAAGCCACACAGTCAAATGTTAGAATAGGGACATGAATTAAGTTTCTCTGCCTCCAGAGCCTATCCTTGTGTCTTGCTAACCAAAAACCTTCACTGCTTTCCATTTCTGTTTGGTCCAGCCTAGACTAGCAACTCTAGCTTTGTTCTCCAAGTGCGTTGTGTAACTTTAGGCAGCCCTCACAGGGCCTCGGTTTGTTCAGAGGTTAGAGATGTTGGTTTTTGTTTTGTTGGTTTTTTTTTGAGACTGGGTCTCGCTATTTTTGCCCATGGAACCACAGGCTCACGTTGCCCAGGATACCACAGACTCAAGCAATCCCCAGCCTCAGCTTCCCAGGTAGCTGGGATTACAGGCGTGCGGCACCACACCCAGCTAGTTTTTTGGAACTAGGTCTCGCTACATGCCCCAGGTGGGACTCGAACCATGATCCCTGTTTCAGACTGGGGGGCTTCCTAGGCTGCCACTTATAAGCACGTGCCACTGTGCCTGGCCTCTAGATATGTTGGTTTCTAAGACCTTTGCAGATGGGAGTATCTCTACTTTAGTCTTCCACATACAGGTCAACACATATTAACAACAACTCATTCTGGGTGTTGGCACATTTAGGCAAATAAAGTATAGCATCTGATCTTGATAAATCCCATTTCACCGGGCACGGTGGCACGTGCCTGTAAGCTTCAGCCTATGAAGCGGCAGGGGCTAGGGATCGTGGTTCGAGTCCCACCTGGGGCCTGTAGCGAGACCTAGTTCCAAAAAATAGCTGGGCGTGGTGGCGCATGCCTGTAATCCCAGCTACCTGGGAAGCTGAGGCTGGGGATTGCTTGAGTCTGTGGTACCCCAGGCAATGAGAGCCTGCAGTTCCACAGGCAAAAAAAGCGAGACCTAGTCTCAAAAATAAAAACCCAAAAAACAAAACAAAAAAAAAAATCATTTCATCAAGGAGGTGCGAACGGCACATAAATTAATCTAATCATGGCACTCACTGCCTCTGTTGATGACTGTGGTCTGAATAAAATGTTCTAGGAGGCTGGGGTGATAGGGGTACCAAGAGCATTGGGAAGGCTTCACAGAGGAGGTGACATTTGAGCTGAACTTTGAAGGTTGAGCTACAGTTCAGTAGGTTGGCGGAAGAGAACATCCCAAGGTAGGGAAACCACATGTGTAAAGGCATGGAGTAAGAAAATAATGTGTGGTGTTTGGGAAAGGCAAGAGTAGCTCAGAACATAGGCTCTGTGTGTATATGTATGTATGTATGCATGAGTGTGTGTGTGTAGACTGAAAAGGTAGAGTTGATTTTGAATGCATGGCACACTAAATTATCTGAGGACTAGTGTTTTTTTCCAAGTGGTTCTGGGAGCAGCCCAGGGAAAGTGGTACCTCAGGGACTCCTAGGGGTTTCAGAGTGGGCCCTGCTCTGCTTCAGCAGAATAATTCCATTCTTACCTGCAGTGTCAATGAGTTCTGCTTGATTTCATGTGACAAAAAGTTTCCACTGCTAAAGTCAGCAAGCAAACAAAAAATGTTATGCCCAATAAGGCTGCTGAAAAGTTTTCTGAAGCAGCAGAAGGCAACCTCTAAGAGACTGCATGTGAGAGGATGGGGGGGGGGG
>PVHY01031386.1:0-12695 GCA_004024945.1 Uropsilus gracilis | reverse complement strand
GAGGTGGGCAGAGGTCATCAGAGAGAGTACACGTTTTAGTGCCCAAAAGTGTTTTTTCAAAGCAAATGGTATTCAGAGCCTCAACATTTGAGTAGCTGCACTGAAACACACATGTGACCGTCATATCCTCTCTCTTCATAGCATTGTCTTACTATTGACTAGTGTCACAAATCAGGCAAATTAATGGTACTGAAAAGTCTAGAAGGGCTAGAAGTCCCAAGACAAGAACAGTTGTGTGGCCCTCAGCCTTGCCAGTGACCCGCTATTTCATCTTGGAGAATCTGAGTCTTTGATCCATTTCAAGTTTATTTCATCTCAGAGAATCTGAGAATTTGATTCAAGTTTATTTCATATATGGTGTGAAGGTGAGGAGTTCAACTTTATCATATTTATTTCCCTCTTCCCTTTCTGGAACAATGGGTCTGTTCTGACTACTGATACTCTGTTACAACATGATTTGTTTTTTGAATTGAAATATAATCCAGATAACAGAAAATATGTTATAAAATAGACTGGCTAGTGGTTTTTTAGTATGGTTACAAGGTTACAAAGCAACCACCACTATTTAATTCCTGGACATTCTCAGTACCCCCAAATCAAATACCATTAGCTGTAACTCCCATTTCTTCTTCCTCCTAGGTTTGATAGTTTCTGATAGTTACTGTGAATTTGCCAGTTTGGACATTTCAGGTAAATGGAGCATGTCTCTTCTTTCACATAGCATTTTCGAGGTTCACTCATGTGGTAGCATATGTTAGTACTCCATGCCTTATTAAAGCTAAATACTCCATTGTTATAGCTTTTCCACCTTTTTATCCATCAGTTATTAGGCATTTGAGTAGTTTTCTGACTATTAGTACTAATGCTGAAATGAACATTCAGATACAAGCATGAAAAGAACATCCACCAAAGAGTGGAATTGCTGGCTTAAATGGTAACTTTGTGTTGAACTTTTTTGAGGAATTCCCAACTGTTTTTTGCAGCTCACCTTTTTATTTATATACTCTTACCAGCAGTGCAAGAAGGTTCTAATTTCCTCATCACAATACTTGTCAGCTGATTATTGTCTTATTGTATAGAAAGTGGTGTCTCATTGTGGCTTTGAATGGCATTTCTGTAGTGACTTCAGACATTGAGTATCTTCATGTGTGCCCTGTAGAAATGTCTCTTAAATCATTTGTCCATTAAAAAAAATTGACTGATTATGCTTTTATTGAATTATAACTGCTCATTATTCTGGATATTTTGGGTATATGATTTGAAAATATGTTTTCCTATTCTGTGAGTTGTCTTTCACTTTCTTGATAGTGTACTGTGAAGCTAAGAGTTACAACGTTTATTTTTCTTTTGGTTTTGTATGCTTTTGATGTCATATCTAAGAAACTTAACTAACCCAAGGTCTTTAAGACTTACTCTTAGGTCTTTCTAGTAGTTTTATGACTTTTGCTGTTATAGCTAGGTATTTGATCCATTTCAAGTTTATTTCATATATGGTATGAAGGTGAGGAGTTCAACTTCATCGTATTTATTTTATAAATTTTTATCTACAAAGTCAGGGAATTTATATATATATATATTCATGTTCATATACATCGGGTGGATATATAGTTGTCCCAATACCACTTGAAAAGACCATTCTTTCTACATTGAATTGATCTGATACCACCCTTGCTGAAAATCAGTAGAACTATTAAATGTACTTCCGGACTGTCAATTTTGTGCCATTGATTTTTATGTCTGTACCACATTGATTGCTATACATTTAAATTAAGCTTTTTTAAAACCAGGACCAGTTTGTTTGTCTTTCTCGAGATTGTTTTAACTACTCAGGGTCCTTTGACTTATCAAATGAATTTCAGAATTATGAGTTAGTGTAGAATACATCTTGTCAATTTCCAGGAAGAAGTTAACTGGAATTTTGATAAAAATTGCATGGAAACTATATCAGTTTGGGAAGTAGCTCTATCTTAACATGATTATCTTTCAGTCATGAACAGGATGTGTCTTTACATTTATTTTGATCTTTAATTTCTTTAAACAGTGTTTATAGTTTTAGTGCATGGGTCTTACACTTTGATTGAATTTCTTTCCTAATTGTTTTTCTTATGCTGCTTTAAATGGAATTTCAAATTTTCATTTGTAAATTACTCATTACTAGTGTGCAGAGATACAATTTATTGCTTCACATTGAGCTTGTGTCCTGCTGCATTCACATAGTAGTGCTAATAGTTTTATTTAAGACTCCCAGTAATATATCTTGTGGCCTTCCAGTTTCCCAGGAGTATACTGGAGTATTTAAAGATTTCTATGGACACTCCTCACCTTTCACTTTGATTAAACTTTTCAGTTTGACTATTTTTTTTGTTCCAGTTGTTATATGTGCAGCTACCATAGTAATACTTATCCATCACTGTTGTCTAAATTTCTTTGGGATAAAATACGTAAGGGTAGCTTTGCTGGAGCATATACTAAGTACATATTTAGCTTTTTTAAAAACTACTCAACTTTTTTCTCAAGTTTTTTCTCAAAAAAAACTACTCAACTTTTCTTAAAAAACTACTCAACTTTTTTCTGCCTGCACTCTGACCAGCAGTGTGTGGGGCCCACTTGCGCTGCTTCTTTGTTTGATCTGTGCAGGTGTATCACATTTTGGTTTAAATTTGCATTTCTCTAATAGTTGACAGTGTTTAATGTCTTAATTTTTGGTTAAAACATTCAAATCTATTGTTATCTTTTGAATATATTGATATTAAAATTGTACAGTTTTGACCAATGTTGTTATGGTTGGAATAATTTCTAATATATTTACCACTCACTACCAGGAATTGAGAAACTCAAGAATTTGGAGTCTTAATTCACTCTTCTTAGAAGTTTACTGTGTACTTCCAATGCAAGGGAGACTTTTGGGACCTGTAGTTTGAAACCACACATCAATAGCATCCAATTCTAATCCCTATTTGCCTTTACTTAGACATACCTTATAACCACTGCCACTCAGTTCTCTTGTTGGCCACCTCATCCTCTGTTCTCACAGTATTGAAAAGCAGCAGATAGGTAACTGGTCTCTGCCCAACTGTTTGGGTGACATATGTCAATGACTTCTTTTCACACAGCCCTGCGGTAGCCTCTCCTACCTACTCATGCCTCTTTACCACTAATGTGATTCTCTGTGCTTCATTCATAGGATTTTCCCTAGTACTCAAGCCTGCTATCTCTACTAGTATAAAAGTAGTATAGAGGTTGTCTGCGACACAGTCAAGCTGCGTTGTGGTTGTGAATGCATGACAAACGGCACAGACTATGGTGAGTCCAAATTGCCTCATGATCCATTTTATTTTGTTTAATCAATGATGATACATTTTCTAACTGATATAATTGTATTGTTTTCATGCACTCAGAATTCAAATCCCTACATTTCTGAAAACTACTCCCTTATTAAAAGTCACAATCTCAGTTATGTTATTGAGAAAGGAAGGGATCAACTGCATTGGTCACCTCCTGCACACACACTTGCTGCTGCACTTCATGCTCGGATGGGAACTTACTTGCATAAACTTGTATATTATGCATCGTTGTCATTTGTAGATTTATTTTATATGCATTAGGTCTCAAGTGCCCTTTGCCTTGTAGGAGAGTTATGGTTGAATTTGTATTTATTGTGTCTGCTTTGACAATTTTATAAGAGAATTTTTAAGTGATGCTATTTTTTATTAAGATTTGTTTTGTCAGTTACTTCATGACTTTAGGGTTACATGTTTAATGCTCCATATATCCACATGCTACCCTCTCTCCACATTGTAACTCCTGTGCCAGTGACTGCCTCCTTCCACATCCTTACTCTCCTCCTTCCATATCCTTACTCTCCTCCTCTCCCTGTTCCCTTTGGTAACCAGGAAATTTGTTTCACTAAGTCTAAAATTTGCTTTTGTCACATTTTGCCAGGATGAGTTTTAGGTTGTTTTGTTTTGTTTTGGGTTATTTATATTCCACATATAAGTGGAGTCAGTCTTTCCTTTCTCACTTATTTCATTAGTTTAATCAACTCATGGTTATTCCATTTGACCCAAAAGGCACTATATTATCTTCTCAAACAGCTGAGTTGCATTCCACAACTTCTTTATCCACTCATTTATCAATGGACACTTAAGGATTGTTTTTGTTACATAGCAGCAGTGGACAGTGCTGCTGTAAACATTGGAGTGCAGAAGTCTTCTCATATTAGAGTTTTAATATTCCTTAGGTAAATAACTATCAGAGGTTCTGCTGGGTCATTTCCAGCAGTTCCCATTTTTACTTAAGAAATCTCCACGCTTCTCCTTTCTCACTAACCTTACCTCTCTTCTGAACCTCATCTCCACCACAAGTACTTTTAATTCCTCTGGAAAGGACAACCAGCTGTAGTCAGAAACTTTGAATCTATCCCAAAGTAAAGATGAAAATATTAGCAAGGAAATTAAATGAAAGCAAAGCAGGCATCTGACAAAAGTTGTTTTATTCCCTCTGCATATTAGGACCTCAAACATTATTTCATAGATTTAACAAACATTTCACATGGGCATATCATCTGGTCAGCCCTTTAACCTATGGCTAGATGCCTGTATATAGCATCTGCTAGGTCTAGCCCTGCCCAGAGTTTAGCCAAGACAAGGTAGATACAGTAGTTTTTTCTCCTAGTGCTTTCTATTTTAAGGTCTGGGGTCTGTGGCGCTGGGGACCAAGCAAAGATATCTGTGGGTAGGTGGAAAAGGGAACATCTAGATGAGCAGCAGGTATTTTCAAGACTACCTGTGACCATACTAAGGACATGAACACCCTGAAGAGGTATGTGGTGTGTTTCTTCCTCACTCTACTTCTGAAGCAGGACAGAATAGGCCATCTGAATACAATATAGTAGATTGGCAGAGTCTAAATGAGCAGGGGAATATTTGTCTTCCAGCTTTGACTCTTCTTGAATTCTGGGTACTTTTGTCTTGGAGATCAATGGCATAATCTTATACAGTTATTATAGTCCATCTATGGAAGATTCTCTGTTGATTTCTACCATTTCAAAAGATAGCTTCTTTTCCCTTGGATGTACCCTAAGTTTAGATTTCTCTCCTCTCATTGACACTGAAATGTTTGCTGATTCCTAATTTATTTCATTGGAATATGCCACTGAAAACCAACCAAATGCTGTCCCACCAATCTTTCATAGTCAAAGGTGGTCTCTTCTTTTTGACAGATGAATAAAGAGCAATGGGGAATCCGCAAGGATCATTCATGCCGGCATTACAAGCTCAGAAGAAGAATACAAGCACTAAACTGACTATTGAACCTCAAAAACCATCCTCAGGCACAAATGGCATCAACTTCTCAGCCTTGATGAATTAGCAGAGAGACTTTAATAGGGAAAGTGTAGTAATTAGTGCACTAAATTACATACTGCCTTATTTTTAGGATGGAAGTCTGGAAGGTGGAGAATCAACAATATTACCGTTCATTAAATGTCTTTATCCAAGAGCACACATTGGAGATCAGTCCCTAGATCCTGTGAAAAATAATACTGGGAATGTGTCTCTTACAATTGACTCCAAAAATTCAGCTTACAAAATTGAATTGAACAAACTCTATGACCTGAAAAATATGTTAGAGGGAGAAATTTGGACAAAATCGATGAGGTTTAAAAGAAAGAAAAAAACACCATTTTTATATGTTCTGATCGTTCAGGTCCCAAAGTTAAAGGTCAAATGTTTCATGAGAAGTCAAAACTGCCCAACCATGGGAAAAAAGCCCAGCAGAGATTCAGGGTGTAGAGAAAAGGCTGCTGGGAGGGAACAAGGTCCCTAAGGCCCAAGGTACAAACGGAAAAAGGCTCCTCAGAGAAGTGAATCATTGGAGCATCAGGGAGACAGAAAACTCGGAGCCAATTGTGGAGGACACTGGCAAGGAAAGAAGGCATAGGGAGCCAGCCCCAGGGCAACAGGCACAGCTGCAGATGGTGAGGAGACCCAGGGAATTAGTGGAACATGCCCTCAAAACCAACCTTCCTAAAGGAACATCAGGCAGACGTCTCTCCTCCCCTGCAACAATCCTCTGTGGATAAGCCTTCTGGCTCCAAAACCTTTACATGATGTTAATGATGAATTAGAATTCTTAGAGTTTTTCTAGTTTTAGAAAATGCAGACACTCGAGTTAGAAGTATGACAGATTCTCAAACAGGTAACAGAAAAGAATATGTTTCATGAAACTTACTCTCGTGTAGTTGATGAAATACTCAAGGTCAAAATGAGTCCAGAATTCAGAAAGAAAGCTTGAGACAATAGACTTGCTGCAGAGTGCAGTGAGGAAACTCATAAATTACCTCTTGTGGGAGGATTCTTCATATTCAGGAGAACTGAGTTCTCAGGAAGGTGTTTCCCCAAATTTATCGAAACTTCCAGAAACTCTGGTCATAGAAAACAGTACTGAAGAAGATAATACTGATGAAAAAACAACGCTGAAGAAAACGATACTGAAGACAATACAGAAAACACTTTTTTTTTTTGAGACTAGGTCTCACTATTTTTGCCCTTAGAACCATAGTCTCACATTGCCTGCGGTACCACAGACTCAAGCAATCCCCAGTCTCAGCTTCCCAGGTAGCTAAGGTTACAGGCCTGCACCACCATATCCAGCTATTTTTTTTGGGACTAAGTCTCACTGTTTTGCCCCAGATGGTACTCAAACCATGATCCCCAGACCCAGCTGCGACTCCATTAGCTGTCTCTTACAGGCATACATCACCGTGCCCAGCAGAAAACACTTCTACACCAGAAGAAACGAGCCCCGTAATCAGTGACAATCTTCTTTCCCTTGCAGGTTCTGCCATCAACGCAGAGACATTAATGTCAACTGTTAAACTGACAATGAGACACAGTGGGAATACCATGAAGTGTGCACCGACTCACCCAGGAAGCATAGAGGCTCCATGTTTTTGCCCTTTTCCTCACCCGGTGGTCAGCTTGCAATTCAAGTCAACCAGCAGTTATGGTCCCTCATCCCCAACAATAATGTGAGAAAGCTCATGGCTCATGTTATCCAGACCTAGAAATTGGACTGCTCTGAACCCCGAATGCAGCTGGCCTGTGTGAAGCTTGTCTTAAACACAGGCCTTCAGATGAAGCTGTTCAGCAAGCATCCAGAAGCCAAGGCGTCCAAGACTGACTGGGACACAAACCAGTGGAAAACCGAGAACTACATCAACAAGAGCACAGAAGTCCAGAGTGAATCAAAAGAGATAAAGTCAAGTGAGGTAAAGACAACACGGGAAATATAGGACCTGGACTCTGAATCTGCTTGGGTCTCTCCATCAGGCATCCAAGCAGATGGACCAGGGATAGACTCCTGGTCTGTCTCTTGTCTTGGCCATGACACGTTGGCCAAGATCGTGGGACACGGTGATCCTCCACTTCACTCATGTCACTTGGGTGAGAAGGGGAGCTGACATACAAAAGGAATGAGTTGTAGGAGAAAGGTACTACTAATAAGAGTATGTACACTCTCGATTTGATATGTTCTCTAATTACCTATAAGCTCTTCACCTCAAAGAAGGAGGCTTTAGCACAGTATGAGGAACAGGTTTAAAAATAGCTAGCTTTCACTCATTCCATCCCTTTAAAGAAAAAAAAAGTTATTTTTTCCAGCTCTTGAAAGAAGTGTCAGGATATGGCCTTAATAACCAACTCGTCTTAGCAATACCTGTGATTATCGTGTTTTGGCTGTGACTATATGCTGTGAAAGAAACACAATTTGTAAACCATTTCCTTCATCATTCAATCAGTGATAAGCTTTATGCTGTGAAAGTCTCAAAACAGAGCTTAACCCCTCATCACTCACAACTGATAACAAGTAATTGTTTCATAATCTTTCTAGATCTGTAATATATGAGTGGTTACATGAAATGGTCAAAGGCTAGATGATCACAGTCTGCAAATTAAAGAATGTCTGACAGGTAGTCATTTAATTATAGGAAGCAAAGTGAAATTGAGGAGGATGTTGAACTGAGTGGAGGCACCAAAGTGGAGGCAGGATACCTGGAGTTACTCTGAGGAGTGTTTTCATATTTGATGGAGCTTAGATCAATGAGGAAAGGAATATGGGTAAGAATAAACAGCAAGGTTAGTAGAAAGTAGCCAGATAAAGAAGCCAGAGGAGGCTTATGAAGACCTAAAATTACAAAGTGAAAGGTTTAGAAAACCTAAGCCTCACTTATATCTTCAGAGGGCTTGAGACGGCTCTTGAAAAAGAAATGGTGGTTGAAATGGGGCACACAGTAAAATATAACTTTGGGTTCTGGAAAAGTAAAATTAGATGGCAAGTTAATATGGAATAAAGTTTTTACAATACGTTGAAGGGTATTTTGACTGATTTCTGGGTATGGAAAGGAGTTCTGAACAGACTATGTGAAATGATTATGATAAAGATGACAAGGAGGATGAAGTCCCTTTATGTTACAATTGACAGAAGAGTCCATCAAATGTGGGCATGCCAAATCCACACAAAAATAAATATAAGCAAAATTTGCACAGATTTCATAGATTAAGGAGCATCCTAACATGACATGAGATTTAACATCACTAAGCTTGGGCTTGAATCCTAGCCTCTACCATTTTTTTTCATAAATCTTAAGTCACCTAATCATAGCGAGTTGCAATTTCTTCACCTAAAAAGCCTAGAGAACAGGGGTCAGTGCAGCATCATGTCAGAAGACATTCTTTAAACCAGAGAGCTGTACATGAGCTGGTCTCTTATTAGCGGATCCAGAACTTCACGTCTGTGGAGCTAGGAATTCTACCTTTGGACTCACCTTCACTGGAGATGTCTGAAAAAACAACTTCTGGTCCCATGCCTTTTAGGCTCTGTGGGCATCTCTTGCTGAATAAAACTTGATGATGGGAGAGAAACCAGACTGGGCCACTGCAGCATTGGGGAAAACTCAGGACTGACTATAGGAGGCCAAACTGGGAGAAGACAGTGAAACTGGGGAACACTGTGTGGCGGACCCACACCAGTAAGTGCATGAAACATCACGTCCAGGACACAAAATTGCCCATCCCCCAACATTCTCCAAGTCCTCCACAGGCAAGTGTGGGGTGGACACAACTCAAAACACTCCTCATTCTGTTAAGTTTTTGTCCTAAGTCTTATGATTTGAGAAAAAACAGAAAGCAGCGCATGCTGGCTGTTTAGCGTTACCTCTCAAAAATCAGTGGGGGCTAGCTGACGTCTTTGCTAGAA
The DNA here is from genome assembly GCA_004024945.1 of Uropsilus gracilis. NCBI lineage: Eukaryota > Metazoa > Chordata > Mammalia > Eulipotyphla > Talpidae > Uropsilus > Uropsilus gracilis. The sequence goes on along the minus strand of PVHY01031386.1, from coordinate 3,440 downwards.
CTAAGTTTCCTCTCAGGGCTAAGGGATAAGGTGAGGCACATAGGCGGGTTCCCACTCCCAGTCACACAGGGGTGGGGAGCAGGGTAGCTTTCTTCACCCCTCCCTCCACCCTGGTCCAACTCACATAAAAGACCTTGGCTGTGGGTCCAGAGCTCAGCTCCCACACCAGCAAGGTTTTCTTATGCTCCGTGGGGACTGCGAAAGGGACCAACTCCACCATCCTACAGACTCCGCTTGACTAAGGCTGCGTGTTAGGCATGTGCCTCACGCATGGGCGTTGTTACACATGGACATCATTATGCATGCACGTGTCATGCCTGTGCCTTTTTTTAAAAACAAGTTTATTTTAAAAAGATGCTTGACTTGAAAGGAAAACTACCTAGCATTCATTTCTTTTAGAGTAATTCACCCCTACTTAAAAAGACGGATTTCCCTTGTTGGGAACAGACTGACCATAGTGACTCCATTTTGTTTAAAACCTCCATTTTGAGACCAGTGTCCTCTCCCTGCCCTCAGTGGAAAGTACCCGTCAGGGCTGGCTGGATCTACATCCTGTTTCTGCTTCCCCTTATTCCTGGTTGTTCCTGACAACAGCATGTCCACCTGCTAAATGATGGATGCCAGCTTTGTCCACCTGAGAGATGATGGATGTCAGCATTATTGGAAACCTGTAGTCATAGGAACACGGGAATATGTCCTGTAGTTATGGGAATGTATCCTGCACCTGTTTGCTTTCTTTACAGTGGGGGGACAGTGGTGGTTCTGCCCTATAAAAGGTTGTCACAGAGACTGCTCAGGGTCTCTCTTGCTGAGCGGCTTAGGGACCCAAATACACCAATAATAAACCTGCAGCTTTGAACTTTAATTAGAGTCCTTGTGTCTTGCTGCGCAGCCCAAGAGTCACAACAGCCCTACATGTAATACCTACATACAAAAATGTTACATAATTCTCTTTAGTTTTATAATGCTAAATGAAAAACATTAAAATTCTCCAATTGAACAAGGTATGCAAGGATTTTTTTTTTTGGTTATTCTTTTTTTGGTTAAACATTGAGAACAAAATAACTTACTGAAATATAAAGATAAGAGTTGAATGAGCACGCCACTAATGGAGAAATTGGGGTATATTCACAGAAGCAGTATTTTCCCTCTTCCCATCTCCATTTGATGTCAATAAAAACATACCATTGGCCATTTAGTTTTTTTAAAAATGCAGTATGCTTGTGCACATACAACAGTACAATAAAGGAATGGGGAGGAGGAAATGAAAGATTAGAGAAACTTTACTGTAGTAGTCAGGATGTGGTGGAACCAAATTGCACTTTTAGTTGAGAATGTCTTCTTGGTCTGGAGGAACAGAGTTCTGCAGTAAAGCAGCAGGTTCTATTTTGAGTGGAAATCTCCTGTATGCTGTTGGAACACATCGATTGTATCTTCAGTCTTCATTTCCAACTGTGCAGGTGTGTCTGTTTCATTGATTGGTTGCCTTCAAATCAGAATCTGACCTGCTTCATCAACAAACCCTGTTGTTTGCAGTAGGCTTTCATTAGTTTACTAAGAGGTATATGCCTCTAAATCGTAAAATGCATCACAGAACCATTCTGAACTGCCACCTTCAAATTCATATGATCATTGTTCTCAATTTTGACTTCTTTCTTGGGCTTTTGTAGGCCATGGCAAGCACCAGAGTCTCTTCAGATGCCACTTCATAAAGGAGGTACTAGGTCTGCACCAAAGGAGCATAGGAACAGCACCAGCAGAAGGAGACAGCAGCGATGGAGGAGGGAGAAGGCCATCCATGCTCTTTTAAAAGTGCGTGGTCACGTCCCCAGGATGGGGATGGGGCAGCACTCAGTCTGTCCCTCCAGCCCTGCCCACTCCCGGTGGATATTGAGCTCCTTTCACTTCTCCAATCCTCCCGGCCAAATAGCAGTTACGTTCAGCTCTGCCAGGGCATGCTTAGGGTAGGGTTCATCTTTTTATTTTAATTTAATTTTTTTTGGATTTTTTACAATACACGATTGCATAATTGTTGATCCTCATGGGAATAACCCACCCAACCATGACCCCTCTCGTCTCTTTGCCTCCTTTCTTTTTGTTGCCTGTCCATGTTTAGCACTTTAGTTTTTTTTATTTCTTTGCCTTTGTAGGCCAATCTGAGTGCTTTTGGTTTGTATCAGTGCTTCTTGTTTCTTGGTGGCTGTTATTTCTGTTGTTTTCTGCCTCATTTTGTTGCTCATTCCTGTTACGTTTCAGGTCTTTGGCTTTGGGGGCCTGATTCCCAGCATTATGTTTTGGTAGAGCAGCTCCTTAATGGGGACAGCCATCAGCTGATGGTAAGTCTCCTAGTCTCCTCCTTGGGAACTTTGCTGTGGGGCCACTGCCATTGTGCAAGCATCTTCCCTCTGTGTAAAGGGGATATGCAGTACCTTGTTGACCACATTTCTGTGCCAGGTTTTTGGTCACAGCTTCCCAGTGACCTACTAGGCGTGGTTCTTTCATATTTGTTCTCACAGTTGGTAAGGTTCATCTTTACAGCAGCTGCTTCCAACTTCACTCCCATGGGTTAGAGTCCTACGTGGTTAGTGCTACCTCCTGAAGTTTAAATCATTTGACTTGACAGCTTTTGTGGGAAATGGCCCCAAAAGATGCAATCATGTTTCATGAAGAGATGTAGAGAGAGGACATTCATTTTAATCACTACTCTTACTTGCACATGAAAATAACATTTTTTGACATTTTACTGGCCTATGAAATCTAAAAGTCTAGAAACCACTGAACAGTCAAACCTCTCATTTTATACCTGGAGTAATAAAGGTTCATAAGTAGGCATGAGAGCAACCTAATATAGTACCCCAGCTGAGTAATTGAAGTGGAGACCCAGAAAGTTAATTGATACTGTTTATCATTGCTTCTAATCAGGCAGAGGCAGGTCAATGTCATCGTGAGATGGGGTCTCATATCTGTGAGAAAGAACATATTCAGAAGGCCCACAACAAGTGCTAGAGAGGATGCAGAAAAAAAGCAGCCCTTTTATACTGGTGGTAGGACTGTCAACTGGTGCAGCCATTTTGTAAGGTGATCTGAATTTACCTTAAAAAACTAAAAATGGAAATATTGTAGGACTCAGCATTCTCTCTTGGGCATCTCTTCAAAGAACATGAAGCCACCAAGTGAAAAAATTGTATGCTCTCCAGTGTTTACAATAGCTGGGACATGGGGACCATCTAAGTGGCCACTGGTGGAAGAATGACTCCAATGGTATATTCACACAATGGGATATTACTCAGTCATACGGAAAGAGGCAACATTGCCATTTAAAATGGTAGGCGTGTGAGAGAATTATATATTGTAAGGCAAGCCAAAATGACCAAGTCAAATACTGGACAGTTCTATACTAGACAATTCTACAAATTCTTATAAGCAAAATACTTCTATAA
>PVHY01031385.1:0-12695 GCA_004024945.1 Uropsilus gracilis | reverse complement strand
TTCGTTGATGATATTGTTCATTTTGCTGCATTCTTTTTTATATTTTTCTACTACTTCTCTTAATTCATTAAGAGCTTCCCTTCTTTTGCTTTCCCTTTGTTCCCCCTCTTCCTTGACCTCTTTGAGTGCTTTTATCACATTGATTCTGAATTCTTTGTCTGACATATGGAGCATTTCTTTGATGTCATCCATGTTGTTTCTTTCAAATTGTTTATCCTTAGGTGGTGAGTTATTTTTCTTAGCGCTTGCTTGGGTGTTTGTGTTCTTCCTTTTTCCTATGTTTTCCTTTCGGATCTGCTCTACGTATTGGGTGACTACTGCTCTAGTAGTAGGCATGTTGAAGCCTATATAGTTGTATTTAACGTTGCCTATGTGGTTTTGGTAGTGAATGTCCTTGTTTTCTGAGTTTGCGCTGGTGCCGTATAGCGGTGCCGGCACTTTTGGGCTTTGGGATGGGCGCCGTTAACTCCAGGTGGGTTTCTTCCCCACCCCCGTTATCAACTCAGTCCGAGGTAAAGTTAGGCTGAATAGGCAGGGTCCATACAGATGAAAATGGCCAGGCTGCCTCCTTCCCAGGCTGTTTCCGTGACAACAGCCGGGAGACGCCACAGTCTGCTCCAGGTAGGGAGCGTATCCTACCTGTCTCAGGTGGTCTCCTCCCCAGGTGCGGGTGGGCTACCTGCTTCTCTCAGCAGGGTCGGAGTCCCCTTTGCAGCTGGCTCTTTTGTCCGCGAGAGCCTCAGTCCGCTCTCAGGACTTTGGGATGGGCGCCGTTAACTCCCCAATAAAAGAATAATTTGAAGAAAGACAACAACTCTCAGAATCAAGTCATGGCAAAAATCACCATAGAATTATGAGCCTGGGATTTTAAAACAATTATGCTAAGGGCTCTTGTGGATAAAGGACAGTATATAAAAATAGATGGAGAGCATAAATCCTGCAACAGAAAATTTAAGAACAAAAATGAAATGCTTACGGCCGGGCACATTGGCGCACTCCTGTAATCCCAGCCCTGGGAGATTGTGTCCAGGGATCTCTTGAATCCATGGGTTTGAGACTACCCTGCGCAACATAGTGAGACCTGCTCTCTAAAAAATAGTTGGGCATGGTGGCACACTTCTGTAATCTCAGCTACCTGGGAGGCTGAGCTAGGGATTACTTGAGTCCATGGGTTTGGGACTACCCTGAGCAACATAGTGAGACCTAGTTTCAAAAAAAAAAAAAAAAAAAAGAAAAGAAAAGAAAAAAGAAATGAAATGCTTAGATACCAAAATAAACTGTGAAGGGAAAAAATTTGGGATCCAATGTGGTGGTTGATGTCCATTGTTTCAGATCTCATGGTGCTTTGACTATGGATCCGATGGTTGGCACTAACATTTGCTCAGCTGATATGAGGACAGCACCATGTGATTAATAACTGTTTAAAATGAAGTCCAATCATGAAATATACTGATAATCGAAAATACTGAAACTTCTATTACATGAATCATGGATAAGTCTAATGTCTAGTTTCACAATCTTAGCATAGTACCCAATCATACACCAGAAATTTCAATCCTTCAGTGTAACATTGTGACTTTAAAAAAAAATAGATTTTGATCATCTGAATGACCAAAACACATACATATTTGGTTTTTATCCACAATTCCTGACACAAAACTTCCCAAATCCTTGGAATTTCCTTGGTGTTGAAAGTAATAAAAGTCTTTTATTATATTAATAAAGTGACTTCCAGGGAAGCAACTAAGGATAAGGGTTGGGTGCCTAGAACCAGGAATGTGATTAGAGGGTTAGAACTTCCAGTCTCTTACCAAACAGCAGAGGCCAGAAGGGTTGGTTGGAGGTTTATTCCAATTGTTAAAGGCCGATGAGCCTATGTAAACAAAGTCTCCTCAAAGACCCCAAAGAGAAACTTCAGATAATTTCTAGGTAGGTAAACATGTGGAGATTTGGGGAGTCTTGAGAGACATGCTCTAGGAGAGGTATGGACATGCCTTGCCCTTTCTTCAAACCTACATCTCTTTCATCTGCATATTTCTATATAATGTTCTTTGTAATGAGTTGGTGGTCTAGTGAGTCCAGAGTTCAAGTCCTAGTAGCTTTTCTGAGTTCTGTGAGGTGCCCTAGCATGTGAATCAAAACTAAGGAAGGGATAGTAGAAGTCTATACTTTACATAGCCAGAAGTCAGAAGCATAAGCATGGGCTTGTCAGTGGCTTATGCTTATCTGGAGGGGCATGGTCTTGAGACCCATGACCTGTGGAGTCTGATGCTATCACAGAGTAGCTAGTGTCAGAACTGAGTTGAACACCCCACTGGTGTCTGAGAACTGCTTATCGGTGTGGAAAAGCATATGAACACACACATTTGAATCGAGCTGCAGAACATAACAGTCACAGGTATAGTGGTATGACAGTCTAAACAAAAATGAAAATGCCTAATTGATCACTATAGGCTTAAAACTAGTTCAAGTTTGTACTGGCTCATTTTAATGACCATGGGGCTGGGCTTATGATTGGCAGTGAACTTAACTTAAAAATGTAAACAATGAAACCAGTCAACATCCAAGCTACTGAGACAGAGAGAATTACTAATCTAGAGCCCTGTCTTCCACATTGCTCAGCTTTTAATAAGACCTGAACTCAGATATATCCTCTTCGTATCTTAAGGCACTTTCAAAAAAGAGCTGCAGTGATGCTGATGCAAAACTCAGAACTGCTGGTGGATTTCATAGTTGGGGCAAGAGGGGAGAGCATACTAAGAAAATTTGTAGGTTTTTCATCTGGGGGAAAGAAAGGACTTCTGGGAATAAGAGGTAGTTGAAAGATAATGTGTAGGGTTTTTGGCTTTTGGGAATAAGCTATTAGTAAAGGCTGCTTCCTGATAAAAAGAAAGGATTGGAGCAGGAGACAAGGGACCGTGTGACGGGACACAGGGATATGTTGGTGGGAGAACTACAGAACTGCACTGGAGAGAGAGAAATCAAATACTATCCAAAAATCAACAAAGATGTAAGCAAATGAACAAATAAGTATATATTTTTTTAATGAAAGAAGTAGAGGAGGAAGGGGAAAGTAAGAAAAGAATTTTAGGAAACTGCTACCACATTCTGGCTTTCGGGGAAAGATTTGCTTCATTTTCTCACTAACAAAAAGAGGTAGTTATTTTGCAGGAAGAATTTAGGAAAACCAGCAAATCACATATTATCATTGGAGAAAATGAACTTGGAGGCAGTTTGTTTCATAGAACCTAGTATACCACCCTTTACAATGTGTTTGATAGCAAAGTCTGCACTTTTTTTTTTTTTTTTTGAGACTAGGTCTCTCTATTTTGCCCATGGAACCGCAGGCTCTCGTTGCCCGGGGTACCATGGACTCAAGCAATCCCCAGCCTCAGCTTCCCAGGTAGCTGGGATTACAGGCACGCACCACCACGCCCAGCTATTTTTTTGGAACTAGGTCTCGCTACGGGCCCCAGGCGGGACTCAAACCGCGATCCCTAGCCCCGGCCGCTTCATAGACTGAAGCTTACAGGCATGAGCCACCGTGCCCGGCTTCAAAGTCTGCACTTTAAAGAAATAATTTCACACTGGGGCAAAGGAGAAGAAAGTCAACTCATAAAATTCTGAATTTTCACACCATATTTAGAAAAACAAATGTTTTTAATTTGCACATGATTCTTCACCAGCTGGTATTGGCTCTTAGGACCACTGCCTTTCACTTGATCTACTGTCCCAGAATTCTGCACAGTATAATCCAAGTTTACAAGGTGATAGAATCCACAACGTGCCCACCTTTCTAAAACTCACATAAAATCTTCCTGTATTCTTACTTTCTGCACCATTCTTGTGATTCCTTAGAAAACAATCGCAGAGATTTGGTGAAAAATATCCAAATCTTTCAGGACCTACATTTTCTCTTCTGGTGTCTTCATCTCCACATATCAAGCTGTTTAGGGTCCAGGAAGAGACTCTTTTTTAACCACTCCCACTGACTTGGGTCGGTGAGGCAGAGCAGCCCTTGAGCCTGTTATGTGGTGCGTGATGTGATGAGAAGGAAAATTTCTCAGGCCTGAGTGGTCTTTGATGTATGTTTGCCTCACTGACTTCTCTCCTGCACCCCCATCACCAGCTCCACTAGAATTCCCTGCTTTGCTGGGGGCCTGCTTGCTTCTCATCATCAAACTTTTGCTCCTGACTTTTGTCTGCAATGCTTTCTCATTCTATTTGCCTTTTTCTTTGGTCTTAAGTGTTGCTTCCTCCAAGAAGTCTGTGCTGATTCCACACAGACCTGGATTTTCTGTCACACATACCCATGTGCTTTCAGGATCCCTGGTACTTTTCCTTTTTTTGTTACTGCAACCAATCCCCATAGGTCTCTCCCAGGCTGTGCCCTCAGTGAAACTGCTCTATGACCACTTATGGACTGTTGATGTGTTAACTTGAGACTTAACTCATGCTGGTGGAAGCTTTCACTTAATTCTGGGTTGGCGGTAACTTGCATTCTGGTGGAATTCCCGAGAGGTGCTTCTTTAATACCAGTGGTCAATATTCCCCCCCAAATATTATCTATCAGTGCCACATTAAGTACCTCACAGTTTATCTCTTACCCTTCTTAACCAATGAGGTACATATTATTTTTCAAGTACTTTCCACAGACTAAGAAACAGGGGTGCAGTGCATGACCTAGCACCTGTGCAGCAAGCAGCCCAGGCACAGCTGGAACCTGCACAACCAGGTTCTGATCCTCTCGACCTGGGTGAAACTGCTGTATCAGGTGACTGGAGCGCTTTTACTCTGTAGGGGCCACAAGAGACTTAACAGGTAGCTCTTGGTTTCTTATAAGCCTCATGCTTTCTACTTGTAACTTGAAAGTGTCTACAACCTCAAACAACAACAAAACCCCAGTATACCATGTCAGCTGAGGCATGGCATTTGAAAAACAACTGCCACTCTTGTTTATATGGGTAAATCCAATTTATTTTTTCCCCTCTTCTGTTATTTTTCTTTTGTTGTGTTGTTATCCAAGTAACATCAAGCATATTTTTCTTATGCATGCATTATACACTCATCTGCTATACACACATCTGTAGCTAAGAAAGAATCCTTTCTCTCCATGTGAGTGGGATTTTGCACTCTTGATTTTTTTCCTCTTTTTGGGCACTACATCTTGGAGACCAACCTCATTCTATTTAAGAACTTTTTAGTATTTGCTGTTCTTTAGCTCTTCCCTCACTGGCAGAAGGTGGGGAATTCCTAGAAATATTGCCAATCACCGTATACTTCTACTTTTTAAAAATTGCCTTTTTATTTTTTTCCTTTTAAATATGCTCAATAATAGTGTTCATTTAGCATTAAGTTTATTATTCCTTTCACATACCCATACAATCACCCATACACTCACACTTTCTAGAATGTGGAATGTAGTCCACTTTGTTTTGGTGAAGTGAGTGACTTGCAGTGTCTCCCCCTTCTAGTCCCCCCCAACTGAGAGGCCCAATCTATTGTGCTCTTGGAAGCAGCACAGGATGTTGTCACACTTGGCTACCCAGTGGCACAATGGTCTCAAAATTGGGCCCAGCACTAGTCAAACTTTTGTTTGCTCTTCAAATACCGACCACAGTTTGGCACAATGGGACTGTTACCTGCGTAATCAGGACACATAGGTGTTGTATGTAATGTGTGCCTGGAAGTATGTGGTGTGAGTACATATGTTGTATCTCATGTGTGTATATGAGTGGCGTTTGTGTGAGGTATATAGTCTGTGTATATGAGGTATATGTGTAGTATGTGTGGTGTGTGTGGTTTGTGCTGTATGTATAGTTTGTTTTGCATGGTGTATATGGGGACTGTGTATGTGGTAAATGTATGTATATGTTATACATACATGGCATGTTTGGTATGTTTTATGATATCTGAAATGTATTGTGTGGTGTGTGTGCTGGGTGATGTGTATGTGGTGTAGCTGTATGGTATCATATTTATGGTACATTGTGTGTCTGTGGTATGTACGCATGTTCTGTTGTATGTATGGTGTGTGATCTGGTGTGTGTGTTGGTATGTGTGTGTTCATGTAGACACAAACCCACTCCTCTGTACTGGCCCACTAATATGATGGTAGGAGTTCCAAGAAAGCATAATTGAACAAGGTATAAGGGAGAAAATGGAGACTGTCTTCTGATTTGCCTGACTTCATCACTTTTGTAACAATTATTTCCAAGTCCAGAATGTAAAATGAACTGCATGAAAAAGTAACTTTCCCTTCTGTGTAGAGCATTCTGCAAAGACAATAAGATAATGACTATTACCTAGTGAAGTTGCAAATACTGAATCTCCAGGTAGGGAGATTTGGGGAAATGTCTTAATAGAGGGTATAGTTAGGGAAACTATTCAACACAGTTTGTGAATAAGTTTTGGTAATTAATTTTATTGAAATATATTGTTTAGACATTTGGTTTCTCTTTGCTTTGAAGGCCTGTTTTCTGTGAATATACTCCATTAATGAAGTCAGGTAAATATTGATTTTTTTTTCCCTGATTTTGTTCAGAGTTGCAATCTTCTCTTCTACTAACACCTTGAGTTTTGCTTTTCCATTGCTGTGCAGATGCTTTTCCATTAGTATTTAGTGCATTGTTATTTAATGGAATTTATTAGAATTTACTATTCTAGGCTCTTAGGGAACTAACCCTGTGGTTGAGTTCATTATGATGCCAGGCTAATCAATCTTTTCAGTGTGAAGCTAACAAGAATTACATCTTGGGAGTATGGGCACATAATTCTAAACTTTTCTTCCTTCCCTCCTACCTTTGGAATATTATCTTTTCCCCCAAGAGTTTAAGACTTCAAATTTTTTTATGTATTGTGGCTTTTTCCTTTCCTTAAAGATTATGTTTTCATATTTCATAAATAACTAACCTCATTATTTTTAAAAATGATAGAAACATTTTGAATGTGAAAATCTTGTATTTTTTTCAGAAATGTGTTTGTTGTTCTTGGGTCTATATATTTCTCTCAGGCAAGGACAATTGAAAATAGTCCATAAAAAACCATATATTCAGTATATTTGTGTATTATTTGAACATTTATAATTTCAGAAATGTGTTTGTTGTTCTTGGGTCTCTATATTTCTCTCAAGCAAGGACAATTGAAAATAGTCTATAGAAAAAGCACAAATATATTCAGTATATTTGAACATTTATAACTTATAGTGTAAGTTTCCTGGGTGTATCTCAGAAACAATTATTAATAGAAAAAAGCAGTGTACTGAAGTTAATCTCAGTGGACTTTGGGTACAAAAGTACGTAAATTTCCTTTGATCACATATTAAGAAAAACCAAATTCTTTGTTCCAGTTCCATTTGGGCTGGTAACGCAGTCAGAACAGAATACCAGAAATCAGATGAAGTTGAAAGGCAGCATCAGCTTTAATTCTCAAGACAGAGTGCTTCAGCAGTAGCTCTTTCCTCCCCAAAATGTGGGTCTTGTGGGACTCTCCATCTGCAGGGCAGACCTGACAGCCATAACCCAGTCTCTTTCAAGGAGGAGCTCTACCTATCACATCAAGACACAGAGAAGTCCAGGGCTCAGGTTCCACCCACCTGGGAGCAGTTGGACTGGCCTCCTGGCTTCTGTGCCCAACTAGTCTTCTTTATGGATGCTTTCAAGAGTCTCATTTGGAAGGGAAGTCCCTTCCCCTAGTGGCCCCAGGGAGCAGGGATGACAATACTCCCAGAGGTGTGGTCTATTAGTCCCTTCCCCTAGTGGCCCCAGGGAGCAGGGATGACAATACTCCCAGAGGTGTGGTCTATTAGTCCCTTCCCCTAGTGGCCCCAGGGAGCAGGGATGACAATACTCCCAGAGGTGTGGTCTAGTTATCAGTTCAGTCAGAAACACTCAGCTTCACAGCCCAGAACCTGTCAGATTTCCGGTCCTTCAGACCTGGCTACTGGCTGAGTGGGTAGCTTTCTCTTCCCAGAGTGCTTGCATTTTTTGAGGATGGAGTGAATGTTTGTTTTTCTCATGAGGCCATGCAAAAGGAATGCAAATACTAGAAAAGAGCTCTATTTTTTACGATGATAATTGCTAGAATACTTTGGAGTCATCCATAGTTACTCTTTACCAGTCTGGTGAAAGCCTGCCGAAGGAGGCAAGATCTGATCCTGATGACGTGGACTTGCCCTGGCCCTTCTAGACAACAGAAATTGCTATTATTTTGCTTCTAATTTTCACTAATGATTTGGATTTCCTTTTGGCCACCAAAAATTTTCAAAACAGCATCCAAAGGCTAACCAGTTCCATGATGGTTGCCCAGACCAAGTACACTAGATAGATCTAGAGTGTGAATAAAATAATAAATGAATGTCTAAGCATGCACGATTTAGTTGAATCAATATTCATGCCTGATTACACCATGGGACCATTTCAGATGTTGGAAAGCCAGGCCTGGCTGGGCCCCACAGACACCCCTGTGCTAAGTCCCTCAGGAAGTGAGCTCACCTCCCCTCCTTAAGAGCATTTATAAGATGCTTGTGTTCTTCCTGGTGCCAACTCTGTAGGGTTGGGGTCAACTGTGAGCTTCAGTCACTTATAATTATGGAGAGAGTTCTCAGGAACAATCTTACCTCCTAATTCTTTTAAATTTGTTTCTTATTGTGCAGATTAAGTGCACAATTTGGGCTTGCTTTTAAAAAAAATTTTTTTTTGAGACTAGGTCTTGCTATTTTTGCCTGTAGAACCGCAGGCTCTCATTACCCGTGGTACCACAGACTCAAGCAATCCCCAGACTCAGCTTCCCAGGTAGCTGAGATTACAGGTGTGTACCACTATGCTCAGCTATATTTTTTTGAACTAGGTCTCACTATGTTGCCCCAGGCGGGACTCGAACCATGATATCTAGCCCCAGCCGCTTCAATGGCTGAAGCTTACAGGCACGTGCCACTGTGCCCGGCTAATTTGGGTTTTCTTTTTTTTCTTTCCTTTTTTTTTCTTAAAATACTATATTTTTTTTATTAATTTGGGTTTTCTGATTGAAATGCTTTTCTGACAGAGAGAGAAGGAGTGAAGAGCAGCCTAGGAAGAGCAGCCTAGGAGAACCTGATTTCTTCTGCTACAGCCTCTGGGCCCAGAAAAGGCTCAATGCTGTGGTTTAAGGAAGATGTTCAGAAGGCTAAAACATCTTCATATCTCTTTTGAACCATCTGAAGGTGTTAGCTTCCCCTGACTGAGGTCTCCATACTGGGTGGACAATCTCAGGGCCTGGTGGTCCAGTGTCAGTAGGTAGATCAAAGATAATTCAATGCATGCCTGTATACCCACCAGCTGTTAGGGTATTTTCTTGACCTCTCTGTTCTTTAAATTTACCACCTGTAACACAATAATGACAGTAGGGTTTTCCTCACACTCTAGTAGGAAGATCTTTGAAGAAAGTTCCACTCAAGGAATATTACTTGTGAAACTACCAGCATTGCATGGCTCCATACGTCATGTGTCCACAAATTCTGTGCAAACATATCCTGGGAGGAGAAACAGTTGCTTCCACCAGAGACTGGTTCAGAAGTTAAAAAAAAAATACACAGCTTTCTTTTATGCTCTTATTTTGTATATCTTTTTAAGGCATGTTAGAGGTCACAGAGAAGTTCTTAGCTTCCAACATTCTGGATTCTGGCTTTAACTTGGCATCCACAGATTCAGAGGCTGATTTACATTTTACTTCCTCTTCTAAGTCATCCTGATGGTTCAGGTCTTTCCCTACTATCAAAACATAATAAAATGATCTCTTAAAATTTCAAGTAGAGATTATATTTTGAATCCTTAAGCGACTTTCTCTGAATTGTCCAACATTCTTTTAGGTTGTTTCACCCATTCTCCTCTGTCTCCTGATACAAAACTAAGTTCCCCTAAAGCTTGGAGTTTTTACCTCTGCATTATTGATATTTTGGTTAGATAATTATAGGGAGTGGTCCTGTGTATTTTGCAGTGTTCCTGGCTTCCTTCCATTAAATGCTAGTAACAAGCTTAGCCCCAGTTGTAACAATCATAAATGTCTCCAGAAATTGCAAATATCCTTTTGGGCAGACGGTAGGTGAGGCAAGAGCAAAATCACTCCTAGATGAGAACTACTGTTCTAGAGAAATGCAAACTGCTTTCAATGTTCTAAAGACAAACATTGGTGGGTATGGGTGTGTGCTTTCATACTATAAAAAGATCCCCCTAATGCAACTCAGAGCCAGGTGGTTGGAAATTCTCTTATTTCTAAGGTAGGCTCAAGGCTCCCTTCTCCTTCCTTCTTCCACCCAACTCCATGTTTAAAGAAAAGTCATTCTAAAAACAGGTCAAGGATAGAGTCCTCAATAACATGAAAAATGGAATCACTGTAGAAGGGAAAGAGTGTTGAGTTGCAACTTAGCAAGACTAAAGGTACTGTTTCTTCATTCTTTTGTCTCTACCACCTCTTTCTTCTTGGTAAGGATAGTGAAGTAAGACTGGAGTGAAATTCTACTTTGTGAAGACTGGAGGAGTTGCAGTGAGGGTCTCAGAAAGGAATATAGAATAGGGGTGTGATTAAGTTGTTTCTCCACTTCTTTCTCCTGCCTAGGGCTCATTCTGAGAGGGGACTCTTGTCCCCTATCAGAAGTTCTGTAGAGAATGTTCCCTCTTCAAAGGAGTGCTATTAAACAGAAGAAAGGCTCACCTGATGGAATCCCATCAACTGAGGGAGGAGGTGGTTGCCATCTAAGTGCTGGTAGGGAGTGGCAGTGACAGATACATATTTGGAAACAAAACAAGGTATAAGGCAGCAGAAACCACGATATGCCTCTATGAAGAAAAGGGAACAGAAAGTAGAAATGGGGATCTGAGAACTGAGGAAAGTGACAGATGGCTTTGAGGGGACATGAGAGCATCAGAGCAACTGTAAAGGCTGCTTGGTAAGGAATATATTGTATTTTGCAATGAGTCTGGATGAACTGTGGTTTTCTTCCTCACTGCCTGTCTACCTTGGCAGTGAAATCCAATCAAATAAAATGATCTATCTGATTGTATAGGAAATATTAAGTCAGTGTTTCTCCAATGGGAGTTTAAAGCTCTCTGGAGACTCATGGACATGGTCTGTGCAGCTTGCAAACTTTTTGAAAATAAGCTTGGCTTATTCTTATTGTAAGTCATACAGATTAATATAGTTACATTCTGGGTCCTTTTAAACCATGTTGTCCAATACCACTATCACTGTTCCCTTGGAACTATTGAATGATCACTTGAAATATGACTGGTTGAAACTGGGTTGTACTTTAAGTATAAAACACAATGGATGTTGACGATTTAGGGAAAAAAGAAATAAAATAATGCATTACTAAGTTTCTGTACTCATTACCAGCTGAAATAGTAACATTTTGGATATATTGAGTTAAATAAAGTGTACTATAAAAATATTGTCTCTTTTTACTTTTTTTTGAGACTAGGTTGCCTGGGTAGTCCAGATCCCACCGACTCAAGTGATCCCTAGCCTCAGCCTCCCATGCAACTGGAATCACAGGCATGTGCCACCATGTTGGGCTGCTTTTTTGAGACTAGATCTCGCTATGTTGCCCAGGGTAGTCTCATATCTGCGAACTCAAGTGATCCCAGGCCTCTTGCTTCCCAGCGCTTGGATTACAGGTGCACACCCGCTCTTTTCACTTATTTATTATTTATTATTTATTT
This sequence comes from Uropsilus gracilis, assembly GCA_004024945.1. Taxonomy (NCBI): domain Eukaryota; kingdom Metazoa; phylum Chordata; class Mammalia; order Eulipotyphla; family Talpidae; genus Uropsilus; species Uropsilus gracilis. The sequence continues at coordinate 1,002 of PVHY01031385.1, read as the reverse complement.
ATTTATTTATTTATTTATTTATTTATTTATTTATTAATATAAACAATTACATTTTGTTCTTTGGGTTACAACCTCTCTGTTATAAATTTTTTTCCCTTCCCTCCTCCCTCCGGTGCTCCCTCCATTCTCTCACACCCCACTCTTTGTTGTTTATTAGCTGTGCTGAGTCCATTAGTCTCTTTCCTATGTTAGTCTTTTCTCTGGGTGAGGGACTGCGTTGTTAGGTCCAGGCGAACCTTGCTGTTAGATTTTCAGTCTTAAGTTTGCGTTGGGTGGCCAGGTTATATTCATTTGTGATCTGTCCATGTTTTCTTGCTGCAGGCCGTCCTCTCCAATTCAATCCCATCTCCATTGCTTTGCAGCTTTTCCTTATGGCTCTGGTGTTGGGCTTTGGGGGGTCTTGCCTCCTGCCAGTGTTGGTCAAGAAATTTCTCTGAGTTCAGGCTTTGAGACTAGGTCTCGCTATTTTTGCCCGTGGAACCGCAGGCTCTCGTTGCCCAGGGTACCACAGACTCAAGCAATTCCCAGCCTCAGCTTCCCAGGTAGCCGGGATTACAGGCACGTGCCACCACGCCCAGCTATTTTTTGGAACTAGGTCTCACTATGGGCCCCAGGCGGGACTCGAACCGTGATCCCTAGCCCCAGCCGCTTCATAGGCTGAAGCTTACAGGCACGAGCCACCATGCCAGGCCCATGAGTTCAGGCTTCTGCCAGTGGCCTTTGAAGGTTATCTCCTCTGCTTCCTTTTGCAGTTTTGGTGTGGGGCCCATTATCCCCTCTTTGGTCATTCTATCCTCTCCCTTGATGAGGGGAGGGTGTGTTGCTCTCCTTGAATGTATCTCCAAATTAAAGTCCCGGGTTTTGGCCTGGCCAGTGTAGAAGTGCACATGGTGACATCGTGTCTCTATGGTTGTTTTTCTGGTCTTACTTGTACTGGTTCACTTGGTTGTCCATCTGCTGTGTCCAGCTCCGGTCTGTGGGCTGGACTTTTGCCTGGTCCCT
>PVHY01031384.1:0-12695 GCA_004024945.1 Uropsilus gracilis | reverse complement strand
CATCTGTGTCCCACTGGAGGAAGGAGGCCGGGACATTCCCTGCCGCTCCTGAGATGAGTCTGCTCTGTGTGCTGCGGCCCAGGACGCCAGGAGATGGTCGCTAGGGGACGGTCTCCAGGGGACAGGGCCGCGTGGCCATGCGGGCTTGAGCCTGGCCCTGGGCTCCAGAGGAGCGGGGAGGGGTGGCAGCTGGTCGTCCCTGCAAAGCACAGAGTCCTGACCGCAGGGCGTCTTGGGGGCCGGGGCGCAGCGCCCTGCACTCCTTTTCCACCGAGAACCACGCGGGCCGGGCGCCTCCCTCCACCCGCGCTGGGCTCCAGTGCCCGGGCTGGGGCACGGGTCGGCCTCAGCGCCGCCCTGGGCCAGCCGCTGCGTGCAGCCCCCGGGGAGGGCCGTTTGCCGACCAGCCGCGGCCACACTCTCCGCTCGCCACTGCGGCCGCGGAAGGAGGAGGAGCGGGGTCTGCCGAGTCTCGGGAAAGGGGTCAGTGCCGGGGGCACCAGCGCCTGCCCCCGAGGCCCGGAAAGCAGTTTCCGGTTACCGGGCCGTGTGGCCGTTGGCTGACCTGGTCAGCGGGACTGAGCCCCTGGCCAGTCAGCGCCGTCTCCCCGCCGGGGATTCCTTGAAGAGGGCGTCTCGGGAGCAGGGCCTGTGCACGTGACTCGGACAGTCAGACCGCGGCCCCGGAGTGGCCGTGTCCTGCCGTGCCTGTCCCTGGGCTCGGCCCTCCTCTGCCGCCGCCATGCTCGGTGCCCAGTCCTGGGCGTGCTGCGTGCTGCCTCCCGGCCCTGCCTGCAGCTCCCTTCGGAATGGCTCTTCAGTGGCCTGCCGGGTGAGAGCCCTCGACCCGGGCCCCTGGGGTAGCAGCCCCTTTGCCTGGGTGGACGCTGCGACCTGCAGGCCCCCGGCTGAGGCCGTGCCGTCAGGGCTGCCGGGGCCTGAGGGCCTGCGGAGGGCGGGGTCCTCATCGCCCGGGCCTGAGCGCTTCCCTGAGCTGCTGCGGTGCGTGACTGCCCTGTGGGTCCCCGGAGGGTCAGGGAGAGTCCACCCCCTCTGGCGCCCATGGGACCCCGACGCCGTCTCCGTCCGGCGCGCACTCGCCGCTCTCGGGAGGCCTGTGCACGGTAGGAGCGTCTGCACGGATGTTTCGTTTCTGTTGTGTGGCCGCAGCGCCGCGGACGGGAGTCTGCTAGACGCACCCGTGTCTTCCCTTCGCTGTGAGCCTGGTGCTCTCCGCCTGGCGCTGGGTCTTTCCAGCTGCTTAAAAACTCTCCCAGTCTCAGCGGGTTCGGCCTGGGCAGTGGAGAACGTGAGGCTTGGTGGTGGCCTCCGACTGGGGCCCACGGGCAGCGGGGGCGGCCACGGCCTTGGTGCCGGGCTGGGCCGTCCGGACGCTCCCCGCCCGTCGGCGCCTTCAGGGCCTGGCCTCTGCGGGCAGCCGTGCTTGTTGCCTCTCATGGAAGCTGAAACGGGGCCGCTTGCAAATCCCCGTGTCAGGCAAAGGTCCTGACGTTAAAAGAAAGGCCATCCCAGCCTGTCTCCCCGAAGCCGCGCCCCTCCGGCCTTGCTCTCAGCCCAGCACCCCCGCCCAGCGCCCGGCCGCGGCTGGCGGGGCCCAGGCCTTCCTGCCGCTGCGGACGTCAGAGCGCTCCATCCGGTCAGGGTCCCGGCGGTGCTGCAGGGGCTGATGGATGGCTTTCATTTCCTGGCCTGGAGGGCCCGCAGCCGTGCAGGCGAGCTGCGTGGGCTCTGCCCGCCCTCCCGGCACGCTGGGGTCCAGTCTGTCCTCTCCCGGTCTCGGAGGGATGCTTCACAGTCCTGTCCTGTGGGGCGGGTGGGGGGCGCCTCCCCTGGGACGTGAGCAGGGACGTGGCCCGTGGGTCTGGCCAGGGCCACGCACAGAGCCGGGGTGCTTGCCCCATGCCTGGCGTGGTCCCCAGCTTCCCCCTGCAGCGTCTGGGTTTGAGTTGCGCCCTGAGAGCGGCGGTCGGAGGTGCTGCGGTCACAGGGGGCACTGCAGGGGGTGTCTGGGTGCCACCAGCCATCAGGGCTCTTCTCCGGCCACTCGGGCAGTGCATGGAGAGGGGGATGTAGTAGAGGGACGTGAGGCCCCAGAGGTGGGCAGCTGCAGCGTCTGGGAGGTGACGACAGGACGTCAGCACAAGCAGGAGAGGAACTTGGCCCTCCCTGGCCCAGGCCACTGTCTCCAAGGGCGTCCCGGTGCTCACGCCGCCCACTTCCTGCACAGCCCAGCTGGCCACACCATGCGTGTGCACACGCACACATGCCAGGCGGCAGCTCGGGACACACATAGGTGGGCGAAGCCCATCCCCCGGCCTGCAGAGGCACCCCGAGGCCCACTCCCACCCCGGCCGTGTGGGGTCAGCCCTGTGCTGTCCACCCCACGCGTCATGCACCACCGCGGGCCAATGGTGGGTTGTTGTGGGGTGACTGGCTCCAACAGGAATCCCCGGGGAGCGCTCTAGGCTTGGGCTCCCGGGGGAGCCAGTCGCCGTGTCAACTGCGAGGCTCTGGGGCCGTCCCCTGGTCTCCCCGAGCCTGGACATGTCCATCTGGGAAGCGGGTTCGAGGTTTAAGGCCTTCGTCCAGCTCATGCGAGGCGGCGTGTCACGCTTGTGGGGCGCACGGAGGGCGGCGGGTGTGAGTCCAGCCGCGTGGGCTTGGCCCCGGGGTGGGGTTGCCACCCACCGAGGGCGGGTGCCCCGAGAGCGGGGGCATCGGTATGCCTGTGCTTCCGGCAAGCGCGTGGCCCGCGCCTGGTCTTGGTGTTGCCGCCCGGGGCAGCGTGGCCTTCGGAAGACAGCTGTGCTGCCAGCTGCGCCTCTGCTGACGCCCCCGTGCTTTCTGCCGCAGGGACGCAGCTCCTCAGCGGGCAGAGTGACTTCAGGATCACGACCATGAAGTTCCACCCGAGGGACCACAGCACCTTCCTCTGCGGGGGCTTCAGCTCCGAGGTCAAGGCCTGGGACGTGAGGACCGGCAAGGTACCGGCTTGGCCTGGCTGGGCTGCCGCGCCCCCCGGGAGCAGGCCGTGGGGCGCGCCTGGGGTCAGCCGCTGTCAGCGGGGCCCTGGAGGCCGAGCAGCCGCCTCTTAATAACCCCTCCATGCGGCGCGAGGGTTTGAACGTTCTACGGAACCTTCCTGAGACTCGCCGGACCGTTCCGGCGCCCAGACGCCGCTCCGTGCCGCGTGTGCCAGAGCTCCTCGGACGCCGGCTGCCTGCAGCTGCTCCCGGCGAAGCCGAGCGAGCCGCCCTGGGCTCCTCGAGGGCGGCCGTGTAGCCACGAGTGACCTGCAGGAGGGGCTGTGTGGGTGGGGGCAGGGGCACGTGAGGGGAGGGGCTGGCACTCGCGGGTGAGTGTTCTCCGCTTGGTGCCAGGAAGATGAGCACATGTTCCTCTGGGACTTCCGGGCTGGCCAGCTCTGGTCTCCTCTCGCACGTCCCTGCTTCCTGCCACGCCTGTGGCCCTCACTGCTCTCCAGGCCACCAGCTCACCCCGGCCCTGCTCTCTCTGTCCCTGTCCACCCTAAGCCATCCAAGAGCCTGTTGGAACTCGCGTTGATGCTGCCGTTCTCTCTCCTTGGCTGGAGTGTTTGCAGTGACCTTTCTGTTCCGGCATTTTTGGTTTCTTTCAGCATCGCAGCCGGAGGGTCCTGCCGCCCTGTGAGTCAGGGGTGTCCCTGCTCTGGCCCTGCCCGCCAGGCGCTGGCTCCTCCCCAAAAGGCCACAGGCTTCCTGACCTGGCCTCGGGCCCTTCCTGTCATCCCACCCTCCTGAGAACACAGCACATTCCTGCCCCAGGCCCTTTGCACTTGCTGCAGCCTGAGTCTTGGCTTGGCTCAGCCGTGGGCCGGAGGGGGTGTTGGAGTCAGGTCTGAGGCGGTGTGCAGGGCGGCGTGGTGAGGAGCCTCCCTGGCCCTGCTGCCTTGGGCCTGTGGCTTCTGGACGGCTGGGCTGGGAGCCGGCCTGCCAGAGGCACAATTCTGAGGGTCAGGGGAAGCCTGGGGCAAGCTGGGCTGTGTGAGAAGTGGGCGGGGACATCAGAGGGTGTCCTTTCTGCTCGGGCCTTGGGGACCCCTCGAAGCGCTGCTGCCTGCTGCATATCGGCACCTCAGGCTCCCCCCTGAGGTGGTCCTGTGGGCCGGGGAGGCCTCCAGCAGGTCTGCACGAGTGTGGGGGAGCTCAGGCCCCCCGGGTCTGGGGTCACGTTGGTGCTTCAGCCCCCGCTGAGAGCGCTATCCCAACAGAGGTGGATGGGCAGCGTCCTGCTCTGGCTGGCCTGGGCTGGCATGGCTGACAGTGTGCAGGGGTGGGATGGGAGGGGCGGGGGGAGGAGAGCAGAGTGTCAGAGGGAAATACTGGGGGTTGTGGGGAGCAGAGTGTACGATGGGGGAGCAAAGTGCCAGAGGGGAAGGACGGGGGCCAGGGAGTGGGGTCCCGTGGGGTCGCGTCTCTGGCTCTAGGCTCCCGCTGGTCTGCGGCGCTGTCCCTGGTGCTGAACCTTCCGGGCACCGCAGTGGACTTTGCGGATGGACGCTGGGGGCCACAGACCTTAACTTAAAATCAAGACAGGCGTCCCCTTCCGGAGACAGGCGGCAGGGCTGTGTTGTTACAGAAGCGGCGTGAGCGTACGGACGCATCGGGACGTGGGTGGGGGTGGGGTGGGGGGGGTGGAGCCCGCGGAGCCAGCGTCGGTGACGTCGCCATGCCGTTCTCTCCGCGCGCTCCTCCCCGTGTGTGCTCTGACGCCCGTTCGGCCGCATCTGCACACGGCGCGGCACTTTGGCCTCCCTCGCCGCACCACACGAGCTTTCCTTGCTGCCCCCGCACCCTCTCGCCAGAGTGCCCGGCCCGGCAGGGGCCGGCGCTCCGGGGGTGGAGCCACTTCCCTCGGTTGGACGTTCAGGAACTTCATCTTGCCCTTGTCCTGCCATTTGAAGTGGATATGTGTGGGGGCAGTGACCAGGGCCAGCGAATCACAGCCTGGGGCTAGCTGTCGCCGCCTGTTTCGGTCGATCAGGCTCTGTTGGAGCGTAGTCACGCTCATTCGTCTGCCTCACCACCGTGCTGCTGCCATGCTGCAGGGGCCCTAGACCACCGGCCTGCGAAGCCAAGCATGTGTACGGCCGGGCTGACCCCTGCGACAGAGAGCTCCGCCGTGACGTCCGTCCGTGGTGGACGGGACGCACGTCCCAGATCCTCGCCACCCCCCCCCCCCGAGGATGTCTTTTTCAGAGACATCCTCTTCACGAAGACACGTCTTCAGCTGGGGGGCTCCTCTCCTTCCCTCTCGTTCTTCTCTCAAACACGCCCTCCGGGGCTGGCCGTCACGTTCTCCGGGAGGCAGCAACCTGGGCAGCGGGTGTTTTCCACGCTTGGGGCTGTTTCCTTCAGCTCAGCCCCAGGAGCTCGGCCTGCTGAGTCAGCACCTTGGTGGGGGGTCTTGGGGCAGGGCTGAGATGCAGGTGGTGACCCCCCCCGCTGGCCCGAGAGGACAAAGTCTGAGGCCGCTGAACGGACGACACCTCAGCTGCTTCCCGCCCCACGACTTTACAGAGGCTCCAGCGTGGCCAGCTGATGCTGTGGGCCGTGGCTACTCCGGCCCTGTCCCTTACAGCGTGTGGGCTGTCTGGCCCCGGCCCCCTCTCCTTGGCTGGTCACTCTGCTCAGGCTGAGGCTGCAGCGGCCTCATCACGTGCTGCATCTGACTCTCCTGCGGGTCAGCGGCAAGTGCTTGTCGTGAGCACGGGGACTTGGCTGGCCTCCTGCTGCCTGGATGGGGTCACCCAGCTCCGCTTCTTCCCCTGGTCTGCTTGCACCCGGGTGTGGGCTGGAGCGGGGCTTCTGAGCTCGTGTCGCCCAGGGCCTCCTCCCTCCAGAGCCCTCTGGGCCTCAAGCGCACTGGCCTGCAGCATGGGAGGCCTGGCCCGCGTCCCCCCTGCCCTGCTCTGCTGGGTGGCTCGGGCAACGCCCTGGGGTGGAAGCACCTCTCGCCGTGGCTTCCCACGGAGTCTGAAACGGGCGAGTCGCCGTGCGTCAGCGTCTAGTGCGTTGGGCCACACACGGTCGCGCAGGTCTGGGTGGAGGTGATGTCCTGGTCAGCTCGGAGGACGTGTCCGGGTCAGCTTGGGGACGCCTGTTCCTTCGTAACACGCGGCTGCATCCTGCTTTGACTTAAACAGCAGCGTGCGCTGCTCGCCGTCCAGGCTGCAGCCCGAGGTCGGCGCTGGCAGCTGGGGTTGGGGGCTCGCTCCTTGACTGTGGGTGGCTGCCGTCCTGCTGTGTCCTCGCCCGGTGGGGGATGGGCGCCAGTCCCGTCATGGGGTCCCCGCCTCATGACTCACCTGGACCCGGTCACCTCCCCCAGGGCCCCCTGCAGCCCCCGCCCCCCTCGGGCCTAGGATTCAACCTGTCGCTCTGGGGCGCAAACACGCAGTCTCTCGCGGACGAAACTCCACGTCCTTCACAGGCTCCCGGGGCCGTGGGGTGGGGGGTGGGGGCTGAGAAGCAGGCGCCATGGGGCTGAGCGCAGACCCTGTGGGTCTCCCCCGGCGTGACCTTGGCCTTTGTCCTCTGCTGCCTGCGTCACGGTGCCGACTCAGCGTCACACCGGGCCTTCTTGCTCCACAGTGAGCCCCGCCCCCGACAGGTGTTTGTTGGCCGCGTGGGGGCTGCCTTGGGCTCAGTCTGCACTGGCTCCTCTCACAGGCTTGGGCAGGGCAGGCACTGGGCGATTTCAGGGACCTGACCAGGCTGCCCTGCCTGGCGAAGGGAGCTGGTGGCCGTGACCGCCCTGGCATCTGTGCAGGCTCCCGGGGGAGGGGGACGCTGGGGTTCAGCTGTGGTGGCTTGGGCTGTGCAGAGGACAGGGGAGACCCGTCATCTGAGGGGGTGGGGTGTGGTCGTCAGATGCTGCAGGGCTCCCCAAATCTGGGCCCTCGGCTACCCCGGCGTCTGGCCTCTGCCGAGTGACCCGCCCCCCCCTTGTTTCCAGGCGCGGGGCGGCAGCGCACACACAGCTGGAGGACGCAGGTCCGGCCCGCACAGGTCAGCTGCACCGCGGGCCGGGCTCAGGGCCACGACGCTGCAGCCCGTGTCAGGATGACCGTGCGGTCGGAGCCGGAAGCTAGGATGGGGCGTGTAGGAGAGTCTCCCTCCGTGGCATGAAGCCAGCATGAAAGTGGATCGGAAAAAATTCCCATGGAGCCTTCGAGACCCTCTTAGTGACCCGCCCTTTCCGTGGCTGACTCCCCGGCCCCCGGGAACAGCTCAGCTGTGATGGAGCCTTCGAGACCCTCTTAGTGACCCGCCCTTTCCGTGGCTGACTCCCCGGCCCCCGGGAACAGCTCAGCTGTGTGGCTTGGCCTTGGAAGCCGGGCAGCTGGGCAGATGTAGGGTGCAGCTCTGGAGCTTGGTTTCTGCCCCGTCTCTGACCCTCTGGTGAGCAGGCTGTGCGGGCCGCCTGGCTGGCCACTCCCGGGAGAAAGTCCCAGAGACACGCCCCTACGTGCCCTGAACACGCACCTGCTCCCCTCTCGGGGTGACGTGAGGCCGCCGGCAGCCCGCACTGTCATCCATGCTGCGAGTGGCTTCCACAGCTCCCCTACTGTCAAAGTCTGCAGAGCATCTCCTGGACTCTAGATCTTGTGTGTGTCCCAGCCGCTGTGGGGTGCGACCCCAAGGCCAGGGACAGCGGGGGGGCCACTTCCGTCCTGCTGTCAACCCCCCATCCTGGGAGGCAGCAGCCGCCCCCCACAGGAAGTCAGCCCCCGAGGCAGGCGGTCCGCCCCCTTTGCCGCCGTTTCCCCTGCACCGAGCAGAGCGCTGAGCTGTGGCGACCCTGGCAGGGAGTGCTGACCGCCCACTCCAGCCCCGTTGGGCCTGCGCCCAGCAGTGACCCCCCGGCAGTGAGCGGCCCTGCGGAGGAAGGCCCGGGCCCACTGGGGGGGCTTGGGTCATCTCCCGGCCATCTGTGGGTTCTCCCCTGGTGGGAGCCACACGCCCTGGCAGGGCAGCCATGACTGCTGACCCTCAGGCCTGTGGGCTGGACCTCCCGGGAACCTCTGCTGACATCACCCCCCCGCCCCCCAAACTCCCCACTGCCTCCTGCCCTGGGAGGTGGCCTGGAGGAGTGTGGGACACTTTCAGGAGTCTGAGCCTTGGGGCTGTGGCTTGGGGAGCTGAGTTTTGTGGGGTTCTCCCATGGGGGGGCACGTGCCTGGCTCATGCGCCCCGTGCTGGGGGTGCCTGGAGCCGGGGGCCTTCGATCGCCAGTCAGGGTGTCTGTTTTCAGGGCCTGTGGGCAGGTTGCTTGTTTGTCCTAATGAGGTTTTGATTACTTTCCATTTGTCTCTTTCATCAGCTTTATATTTAAAAGGCTTTTTATTTTCAGCTGGGAGTTTCCTGCAGAGAAGGGCCCAGCGGGAGGAGGCAGGGAGGGTGTGGTCCTGGGCTCTGCGGCCTCCAGGGTCCTGTCTCCAGCTGCCTCACTCAGTCCAAGCACCGGGTGCTCTGATCTCCCGTGGGGCGCGCGGCCCGGCGCATGCTGTGTTCAGGACCACGTCCCACTCAGTGCTTTCGGTTTTGCTCCTGCTGCCTCTGTGGCCTTGGGCTCTCTGGAGGTGGCTTGGTTGGTTTCAAAGTGGATCGGGGCTTTCCAGGTGCCTGCCATCCCGGCTCACTTCACGCTGTCGCGGCCAGAAGACACGCCGGCTGGGGCTCGGATCCTGCAAATGGCCAGAGGCCAATAGGGCCTGTCTGGTGGGTGGGTGGCCGTGCCAAGGTATCTCCTGCGCTGGGGGAGCGGCCTGGAACACTGGCCAACTCCTGCACTGGCTGAAGAGGTGGGGGGGGGCATGGCGGCCAGCCGCGCCCTGTCCATGGTGCTGCCTCCCCCTGAAAAAGGCTCATTTCCTGCTCCAAGTCCCATGGGCCAGGGGTGCCCTAGCCTGAGACAATGTATTCCCCTGCACCCCCATCCTCCCCCCAGGTCTGCTCTACTCTCTCCTAGGGCTTTGGTGCAGCTGTGGCTCCCCACCCCGGTCTCCATGACACAGCAAGGGGCATCTTGGAAAGCCCGACTTGAACGTGTATCGTGTAGCCCTCAACTCCGACTTGTGCACGACCTGAGCTGGCACCCCGGCCTCGCACTGCCCACGAGGCCTGATCTCCCTGCCTGGAGAGGATGGCTCTGCACGCCCGGCTTGGAGACTTGCCCACCCCGGAGCCTTGGCCCCCGGGGCAGGTGTGGACGGCACCTCAGTGTGTTTGCAGCAAGTGGTGTCGCTCTTAGCAATAGCGAGCAGGCATGCTTCTCTCCAGAGAAGATGGAGAAAAGGAATTCACTGGAGAGCAGCCCAAGACAGGCTGCTTCCAGATGCTGAGGGGGCGACGATGAGGGGAGGGCCTTGGGGGCCCCTGTGGACTCAGGGTGCAAGTAACCTGCAGGGTAGCACACAACAGGACCCTGGAGTATGGAGACAGAAGTGTGACCTGGACCTGGGTCTGGGCTGTTTGTCCAGAGGACAGAGGCGCTGTCTTTCTTCCTGTGTGGGGCCCTTGGACCGTGGGGCGCCATTGAAAGGAAGGCTACCTGCTGCGTTCTGCCCAGCCATCGCCGCCCCTGGCAGGAGCTGCTCTTCTTCCTTCTGCTGCTTACATGCACGGGTTTACATTCCCATACATTTCCCCAGCTCACCGTTACTATCAGCAGGGGGGGTTTCCGTGCTCTTGGAGGTTGTCTGGTGATCTGGTTTCTGATGGTGTCCAAAGTATGGTGACACGTCAACTCGGTCCCCTTGCTGGCTGTCTCCTGCATCACAGCACCGAGGCAGGTCTCTGTGCCTCGATCTCTAGGGGTACAACTGACCAGCGTGAGGGTGGTCTCGGGCTCTGGGTGGCACAGCCTGTCACCCCCTCCTAGAAGGAATTGCTACCTGGCCCTGCAAACAGAGTTGGGTGTTTCCCGCTTTTGGCCTAGGTAGAGCTTATGCACATCCCCCCACCTACCGCCCCCCACCTGCCTCCGGCTCCCAGCCCTCAGTTCTGGGGAAGAGCTGGAGCAGAGATGGGCCGGAGGGTGGGGGTGCATGAGCTGGCAGGGGGCGCCCTGCGGGGAGGCCTGCAGGCTCAGGCAAGTGAGCCCCGCACCCTCTGTGACAGAGATGAGCTGTGCCCCATGCTGCGCTGCCCCCTGTATTGGGAGGCTTGGGGTGCTTGGAAGTGCTTGGGGTGCTGGGGGTGCTGTGGGCGTGCAGCCTGGGGGTGGGGCAGCCCCGCAACGTGGGCCCCCCCCATGGGGGTGTCTGCATTGTCAGGGCCCCGTGTTCATCCCTGGCTCCATTGCAAAGTGAGGAAACCAGTCTTTCACCTGAGCGGACCCGCAGCCCAGATACAAGTGTCCTTGTGGCTTCTCTCCCCTCCCCTGCGCTCTGCCTCTGTCATTCAAGAGTTCACAGTCTCTAGCGTGCCGGCTTCACTGTGGTTGTGTCGCTGTGGGTTTGTCAAGTCTCCGCTTAGACTAATGCTAATTGAGCAACTACTTTCTCTGGCCAGGGCCTGGGTGTGCCGGGGGAGTGGGGCCAGGCTGATGGCCCAACCCCGCCCAGCTGAGTCGCTTGGACCCCTGAGCCCAGCCTCCTGCCTGCACCTCAGGCTGCTGTCTCGGTGTCCGAGGTCATCCCGTGGAGGCCGTGGGTCCGTGCAAGGTGCCGGGCGGCTGCGTGTGCAGAGCGGGTGGCCCGGCTACCTAGGCCCGCTGCCTCAGCCCGAGCCCTCCACGCTCCCGACGCTTGCCAGCCGTGTCCGTCTCGGGCTTTGCTGAAAGCTGTGTGGTCTCCCCCACCCGGCAGCTGGCCTGACTGAAGTGCCCGGCGTCTGCTTGGGCTGAAGCTGTTCCTGTCCAGCGCAAGGACAGGGACCCCCTCAGGCTGATCAGAGGCGCGGACATCATCCTCGTTCCGAGGAAGATGCGTTAATCGCCGTCTAGTGCGCAGGGGTGCTCGGAACGTGGTGGCGAGAGCCCAGCCAGCCTCGGCGGGCATGGCTCTGCGGCGGGCATGGCTCTGGGCCTGGCTCTGAGCCTGGCTCTGAGCCCGGAGCTGTCCGAGGTGCTGATCTCCCGTGGAGACTGGCCGTGCAGGCTTTGGAGAGGAAGGGGCCGGGGAGAGACGGGTCTAACCTCCCCGATCTTCCCGGGGTGTAAGACACCGTCACTCTGTGTGTCTCCCCACAGCCTCCCCCCCCCAGGCCCTGCCCTTCTGCCCGGCCAGCTGCTGGCTGCGTTGTGGGGTTCACATCTAGAAGGTGGTGCTTCTGCCTGCACCCCATGGCGTTGCCCTGCAGGTCGGAGGGGCAGGGAGGGCACCGCGTGCTGGCCCGGCCTCCCCACGCAGCAGCTCCTCTTGGGGGCGCCGCCCTCCTCGCTGAGCTGTCCGGAGGAGTTTCCCTCCCCCTCGAGAGGAAGGCCTGGGTGGTCCCTGGGAGCCCCCACGTTCCGTTCTCCATTCTCGGACTTCAGGCCCCCCACCTTTCGGGATGGGGCACCACTCCCGCCCCCCACGCTGCTGACCTGGGAAAGGCCCACCGTGGCTGCTGCTGCGACCTCCTGGCATCAGAGGAGGCCCAGGGACCCCCGTCTCCCATTCGCGCCCGTGTCCTGGGCTGCTCCGGTTCCTCAGACTCATCAGGCCCCCCGAAGGCCTGCGGGCGGGCGGCGGGCGGCCCTGAGCACCGAGCTCCCAGCTGAGGGCGGGGGTGTGTGGCAGTGCAACCCTGTCTGCTGTGCAGGGCGACGGAGGGCCCGAGGGCATCACTGAGGTGTGTGGGCGGTTGGGCTGGCAGGGGCTTTTAAGGATGCCTGGGAGGTCTCTAGGGCTGTGTGGGCATGAGGGGTGCACGGAGTTGCGGGAGGAAAGGTGGGTGCAGGGTCTGGGTGGGTGGCGTGCACACACGTGTGTGTACAGGGGGCGAGGAAACAAGGTTAGCCTGGATGTCGGAGCTGGTCAGTACAAGGCCGCCACCCTGGCCGTTTTCAGGGTGTGGCCCAGAGCTGACCACCCCACGGGAGGCAGGAGGAGCAGGTCTCCGCCCCCCACCCCCACCCCACGTGGCCGACCTGCTGGGGCCTGACCTTTCCGCAGGCTCTGAGTGGGCTCCGCGGGGGCAGGGCGGCCAGTCAGGCGCCTCGCTGGAGCGGGCGGTGTCTCCCTGGCATCTGGTTATTAAAGTGGCGTCGTGAGCCTCATTAAGGAGTGCTAAATGCTAATGACTCCGGAGAGGGGCGTCTTGGGGCCCTGTTTCCTTGGAAACACGGGAGAGCAGGTGCTTTCTAACGAGCTGTACCTATTTTCAAAGTGAGCCGCGAGGCCGCTGTAATAGGCTGCCTCTCGGGCGCTGGTGGGGACGCGCGAGCGAAGCCCGCGAGGCCGCCGCGCGCTTCGTGAGCTGCGCTTGGGGCGGTTTCCATGGAAACCCGTGCGCAGGTGGGCGCACGCCCGGCGCCAGCCTCTCCTCTGCCTGCACCCGGGGTCCCGCCGGCCGGCTCCGCCCCAGCCCCGGGGCCGCCAGGTGTCCGGTGGGGCCCGTGGCGGGCAGGCGCGCAGCGGTCTGTCGCCGTCGCGGTCATTCCGCTTCGTCCCCCTCTTCCGGGCCTGAGCCTGCGGCTGGCCTCCG
>PVHY01031383.1:0-12695 GCA_004024945.1 Uropsilus gracilis | reverse complement strand
GAGCCCCCCACCTCAAGGCCCCGCTTGCCGAGCAGCTCTTTCCAGGGGAGGGCCTGTGCCCCAAGGCAGGCAACAGGGCAGTGCCCAGGGCTCACAGCGAGGTCTGTCCAGCACCCCAACGATGCTGGGGCCAGAGCCGCTGCTCCTAAACCTACGCCCCGCAGGCGGCGGGGTCCTGCACACCCAGCGACCCCCCCCAGGGTCCAGGCTGCCCGCAGCCCCTCGCCCTGCAGGCAGTGCCACCATCTCGACGTCCGGACGCGCCAACGGCTCTCGCCAACTCCTGGGACTGCCACCCCCTCAGGTCTCGCTAGCCCGGGTGCCCCCAGAACCAAGCCAAGCCCTTCCAGGCAACAGGTCTGGTCCGCTCAGCAGGCGCTGGCAGCACGACAAGCAGGCCGGGCTCGGCCGTGCGCGGCCGCCGCCACAACACGCAGCCCACCTGGACGGAGCTGTTCCCGAACATCTCCATGGTCAGCTCCTCCTCCTCCTCCTCCTCCAGCTCCAGCCCGGGCTCCACCGCCAAGCCCGGGAAGCTGCCTCGGCCGGAGCCCTCGCAGAACTGCAGGAAGACGGGTGCGCGGCTGGAGTTGTGCTGCACCTCCACGCGCAGGACGCCCTCGCGCGGCCACTGGTCACGCACGTGCTCCAGGCAGTTGACAGGCGAGCGGGAGAAGACGATGTGGATGTAGGCCAGCACGAAGAGCACGAACAGGGCCTGCAAGCAAGGCCCGGTCAGCAGCTGCGGGAAGGCCCCGCAGCCCGGAGCCCCGAACACCAGACGGCGCCTGAGCTCAGCGGCCCCGGCGGCCAGCAGGAGGGCTGGGAGGCCGCCTCCCCGAGGGCAGGGCACGGGTCAGACGGGCCCCGACAGCTGTGCCTGTCCCCACCGAAGGGCGCGCCTGCTCTGTCCGGGGCCGGCCTCCCTATCTGCAGGACAGAGGCGGCGGCAGCTCCCACCCCGGCCGATTCTGCCGCCAGGACGCGCGTGGGGACGTCGGAACACGGCAGCCACCAAAGAGCAGCCCCCTCGCGGGTCTGGTTCCGTCACCCCCCACGCACCCAGCCCACCTCACCGTCTGAGGATTTTGCTTCCCACAGGCCCCAGATGGTCAAATGTCACCCTCTTGGCCTGAACACCCCTGTGCGTCCCACCCATGGCCGCTGCCTACCCCTCGGGGAAAGGGCTTAGCTGGTCCCAACTGACGCGGGCACCCCGGAAAGGTGGGTGCGGGGGAGCTGGTCGCTCCAGGAGCTCGGCCATAGCCTAGGCCAACCCCAACGCTTAGGGGGCCAGCAGCCCCTGCCGCCCAGGCAAACAGCCCTCAGGGCCTTCCCAGCCCACAGGAAGAACCACGTAGCCCAAGACCACAGCCACAAAGACACCCAGCGCGAGAGCCCGGAACCAACCCCAGCCCCGGGTCCAGAGACAGGCTGCGAGGCTCCCGGTGCTCAGGACAGGCGCGCCGCCCAAGGCCGCAGCGCAGCAGGGCACCTGCCCCAGCCGCCCTTGCTTGAGTCCGCGGACAGGACGTCCACGGCAGTCATGGCGCGGTCATCCCGCGGAGCCGCCTGCGGACCAGTGAAGGCCGGGCCACCCACGCCCACCCTGGCCCGGACACGGTGGCTAGGGCAGGAGGGAAACACACCGCCCAGAATCGGGGGGGGGGGTGTGGGGGACGGACACGCGGCCGAAGCTGAGACGCTGTTCAAGGCCTGGGGTCCAGCCTGAAGTCGGGGCGCCCACCCCACACGGCTACGTGACATCGGTGCCAACGGCTCCTTGCTTTGGGCCGACCGAACCGCATTCCCGAGCGCAGCCCCGCCCGGTGCCGCGGAGCCACAGCGGCCACGGGCGCTCCGGGGGGTGGGGATGGGGCGGGGCCAGACCAAGTCCGCAGCCCGCTGGCATCAGGCGGATGCGAAACCCCCAGCTGGGCCTCTGCCCAGAGGAAGGTGGGTGATGGCGCCCCACTGCCCCGCTCGCCAGCCTGACGCCCCGCTGGAGCTCGGCCCAGGGCACCGCTCGGCCGGCGAGGGGCACGCAGCACTGGCCGCGCCACCCAGAGGGGCTGACACGCGGCCCCACCCTAAGTTTGAAGAAGGAGACAGCGCGGAGCTGCGGCCAGGAGGGGAGGGGCCGGGAGTGAAACCTGAAGAGCCCCAGCTCGGGCAGCTGGGCCCAAGGAGGGGGAGCGCAACAGGAGGCCAGGCCGCGGGAGGCCCAGGCCTGACCACCAGCCCGCCAGGCCCAGCCAGCTGCGGGGGGCGGGGTGCTCACGTGCAGATCGCACTGTTAGCTGGTGCCCTCGCCAGCACCCTCACAGTGGTCTCATGCCACCAGGGTCCTCCTGGCCCCAACTTCCAGGAGAGGGCCACCACCCCTCAACCAACAGGAAGGACGCCAGATTCAGGGCCGAGCGTTTCTCATGCTGCTTGACAGGGCCTGACCCCACCGGCCTCGGCTCCCAGGACTGAACACGACCCGCCATCAGACCCGCCTTCAGTCACATGGCAGCCAGAGCCAGCCAGGTGGCCTCCGGCACAAGCCCCAGCTGACCGGTCCCTCCCCAGGGCTCCAAGAGTCTCACTGAGGCCCTTCCTGGCCTCCGCCCAGCAGCCTGGCCTAGCCCGCCACAAGCCCTTGGCAATCAGGCCCCCACCTCTTGCCCCACGTGATGCCAAGCGCCCCCTCCAGCCCCAGAACCCTCACAGAGATCCTGTTGCCCCCTTTCTCATCTGCCCGCCTGCTGCACCCCCGGCCTGGGGAGCCGCCAGTAGAGAGACCACGTCCAGGGAGCCCCGGAGGGCGGTTTCTGCCCTCGCGCCTCGGTGCCCCACGGCTGCCCATCTCTGAGGGAGGGGACGGCGGAGGCGCTGCGTGTCAGGCTGCCCCGCCCACGGTGTCCTTGCAGCGGCTGCGGGGTCAGTCCGCCAGGGTCCAGAGTCCAGTCACAGAATCTGTGACGAAGCGGGCCTGCCTGTCTCCGTCCCCAAAGCCAGCAGGGACGGGCGCCAAGGCCCACGAGGGGCTTCTAACACTCGGCTCCCGGCCCTCACGGCCCAGCCACTGCTGCGCACACAGGCCCCTAACACGAGCCCAAGCCGCAGCCAACGTGAGGGGTCCAGGCTAGCTGTGGCCACCAGGTCTGCAGTGCCAGCAGCACAGAGGGCAGACGGCAAGCACCGAGGGCGGCGAGGGCAGACGGGGGCTAAGTGGGCAGAAGCAAAGGAGAACTTCCTGCAAGTGGAAGCAGCCTCGGACGCCAGCTGGTCCCGGCCTCCACACGGCAGGAAAGCCACAGGCACCAGGCCTAGGTCCGCAATGCCAGACGCTGGGAAGGTTCGCGAAGGATGATCACCGCCCCAGACGGCACCCTGCTGAGAGCAGCGCTGGGTGCCCACCCGCCCGCCCATCCACCGCAGGGACATGCCGAGATGTGGCAACTGCAGGCTGACTCCAACGCCAGCCACCCTTAAACCAGAAGTTGCCGGGCAGCTGAGGCCATGAGAACCGGTTCCCAAGGGAGGCTGAGCACTGAGGGGAGGGGCCCACCTCGAGGACGCGGAGGGTCCTTCCAGGCAACTGTGAGCACAGAGCTTCCCTGCCCAGGAAACCCCGGTACACGCAGCTTCTGCCCGCAAGCTCAGGGCTGCCCGCAACCCCGGAGAGCCGGCTAAAGACGCCGCCACCTGGGAGTCCTGTGCGCCCCACTCTCTCCTCCCAAAGGGGGACCAGCGCTGTCGGGGGCTGGGGGCTCCACACCGCCTTCTGAGTCAGAAAACACTCATCGCCAAGACAAGGGGTCGGAGGCTCAGGAGCTGCTCTGGCGGCTGGGGTGGGTCTGGGGCCTGCACCCAGGCCAGTCGCCAGCTCCTGCCAGCCTAGTCGGTGCACACCCCCAGCACTGGGACCGTGAGCGAAGTTCCCTTTCTGCAGATGGGAGCCCAAAGCGCAGCCACAGCATCCTCTGGCTCCTCTGTAGCAGAACTCTGGTGGGAAACCAAAAGACCACTGCTCCGTTTCCCCCAGACACATCAGGGTCAAACCACCCCCACCCCCCACCCCCCCACTCTCAGGACCCCAGGACCTGGCACAGGACCAACACTTCTGAGGGGACACTGCTCTCCCCCAAGTAAGACCCCTTCTTCCAGACCCCGGCCAGAAGCAGTCCGTCACGAGCCAAACTCTCAGCCAAAACCCGTGCCCTCAGAAAGAGGACAGCAAAGGGACAGAGCTAAGTCCAGCGACTCTGGGTGTGACTTTGCCACTGACCACGGATGACCTCAGCTGGGTCATATTCTCTGGGGAGAACCAGGAGCAAGAGCTGGGGTGGAAGACAGGCGGGCGGTCCCTAGGAGGGAAGAAGCCCAAGGGGAAGGGAGAGCAAGAGTTAGAGATGGAAATGGGGAGTGGGGGGTGGGGTGGTCAGGGGCGTGTCCTTACGGGACAGTGGCCGGACCTGTTTCCCAGGAAGCTCGGGACTGGGATTCTGGGCCTGCAGCAGCCTGGGAACGTGGGGAGGGGAATTCACTCTGAGGGGCTGAGGATCCCAGTCGCAAGACCCGGGGTCCCGGGGCTTGGAGACGGCCCCTGACAGATGAGGGCCCGCGGAAGGGTGAGGCCAGGGAAGGGCTGGGAGTTCCTGAAACGGGGACCAGGAGCCACTGACAGCGCGAGACGCGGATGGTCCCAGGCGCAAGTCCAGCTCGGGGCCGGTCAGGGCAGCAGCGTTCAGAGGAGGGTCAAGGAAGGACCGAGCAGGGGGCTCGGCCTCCGGGTGGGCGGGATCGGGGATCCGGAACACAGGTCGCCGCGCTGGGGGGAGGGTCCGGCTGCTGCGGTCGGGGGTGGGGGCCGCGGTCACCTTCAACAACACGAAGAACTCGAAGAGACGGCGGAAGGCAGGCGGGAAGAGGCGCGAGTAGGTGACAGCCATCTTGAAGAACAGCGCATGGAAGAGCCGGTCGCGCACGTTGATGAGCGGATTGGGGTTGAGATTGGGGGTGCGAGGCCCGCGCGCGGGGGCCGGGGCGCCGCCGCCGCCGTTGGGCCCGGGCCCAGGGCCCCCGGGCGCCACGTGCTCCGACATGCCGCCCAGCGTCGCCCCTAACGGCCCGCGGGTCCCCGAGGGCGCCTTCCCGCCGCCATGGACCCTTCTCCCTGCCGCTGCTCCTACGGACGCCCAGCTGCCGCCGCCATCTTCCGCCTCCGCGTCCGCCGCGGGCGGCCAGCGCCAGCGAGTCGCTGCCCGGCCAGAGCGGCCCGCCGAGCCCGCGGGGAACGCTGGGATGCCGCGGCCGCCCCGCCCCCGGCCTGGTTGCCTGACTTGCGGACGTCGAGGGGGTGGGGCTGCGTTTTACCTGGGTCTTTTGCATATTTCTTCCCACAAGCCTTCGCGGCTTCGAGGCAGTAAAGAAAGCTATATCTTTGGTGTTAAACATTACTAAAACAACCAAAATAAGTGATATAGAAGGGAATATTCTCTGATGTGGTGCTAGGAGATCAGATTTAATACCGCATGAAAATCATTCTAACTATAAAGTAATTTTATTTTCTGTCTTTAAATAGCCACGTGGGGAGAGCAGCTTTTGTGTTTGCTTCGGCAGCACATATACTAAAATTGGAACGATACAGAGAAGATTAGCATGGCCCCTGCGCAAGGATGACACGCAAATTCGTGAAGCGTTCCATATTTTTTTACTGGCAGCTGCCCACGGTTGTCTTGAACCCGCGGACTCCATTGACCCCCAACCTCAGCCTCCCAGGTAACTGGGATTACAGGCACGTGCCACCATGCCCAGCTTGTTTACTGAATTCTTGGCTGCGCGCACTAGAGGAAAGCAGTTTCTAACTGAACTGATCTTTGCCTTCTACTCAGCTCAACTACCTGCAGACACCCAGCTTTTCCTCCCGCGAACCAGGCCGCACAGGCGCAAGAGCCGCCATCTCACACCTACCGCGGGGCTCCCAGACCCCTAGCAGGTCGCAGTGTGCACCTGCCGCCGTCACCCTGACAGAGCTCTCGCCCGACCGGGGAGAGGTGGTCTGCGGCCGGAGCCTGGGTCTGCGTGCTGAGGCCCAAGTTCTGAGAAAGCTCAGCCTGTGCGGGTGGGGTGGGCTGTTCCGAGTAGGACGGGATCGTCTGGGTGGGAGACTTTTCAGCTGTGACGTGGAGACAGTGAGGATCCTCCAGACCTTCCAGATCCCAATGATCCGGGGGCGTCACAACTTGGTTATCTCTGCTTTTCCAAGACCAGGAAACCAAAGCATCTTCCTCTTCCACACACAGTGCCCGGCCAGCGCCTGGCTCGTGACGTCGCTGTGGCTCACCCCGAGCATCACTTGGGATTGCAGAGAAGAGATTCCCCTTCCCAAAGAGAGGCCAGACCGACGTCCCCTTGACCTGGGAGTCCGCCCAGCCTGAGGGAAAGGGCTCTGACAGGTCCGGCAAGGCCCGCCCCTGGGGTGGAGAGCGGACACGGACCGGATTGCTGTCCGCGGGGTTTCTGCGGCGCCGGCCGTGCGGGGCTCGCAGCTGCTGGGTTACGCAGGCAGCCTCGCGTGCGCAGGAGCGCCATCACCACGCGCCCAAACCGTGTGGCCTCTTCAGGTCAGCGCCTCCCGCCCCGGGAAGGCAAAGTGGCGAGGGGGAGGTCTCAAGGGAAGCCAGACACCGGGAGAAGGACCCCTAGCGTGGCCGCCCGCGCTGCTGGGTAGCCTGGGGAACGGGAGGTTCGGCTGGGCTGGAGACGCTGGCATGGCTGGGACTTGGGGTAGGTATGCTGGGCACTGGCCAGGGAAGGCAGCCAGGGCAGGCTGAGGTCTGCATGAGGACCTGAGGAGGCGCGCTGAGGAGGCGAGCCGCTGGCAAGGCTGAGAGGGCAACAGGCAGCCTTGGCGTGTTGGTGGACCAGGGAGGGTCGCCCCGAGGCGCCAAGCTCCCCCATGGAGGATTAAGCTTGCTGCTGCTCTTCTGAGGCTTCCCCTCCCTCTCGCGTCACTCACAGGTGTCCTGACCGGAAGTGGCAGGAGGAACAAGGTTGAGATGCCTGTTTGACCGAAAAGCAGAGAGCAGTGGGTGTGTCCAAAGTTCCAGGAGGTGCCCAGAGCCCTCACTCGGGGACCCAGCCTGAGGTGGTGCCCTCTTGCCCCTGGAATCCCACCCAGAGCCCAGACCTTGCAGGGATGTGTTTACTGGGACACGGCCATGACACCTGTAGGCCACCTGCCCCAGGCCCATGATGCCCTGCCCCTCCCTCCCATGCCCAGCCATTAGGAACCCCAAGTGTGGCCCCCTCTTGCAGCACCCAAGTGGAGACTGGGGGTACCTACACCCCCAGGTCCTCCAGTCGTGGCTCCTTTTGCACAGGTCCAGCCCAGAGCCCCTGGACCGGTGCCCTCTGCAGTGAGCCTAAGCTACTCTCTGGCCTCTGGCCCCTCCCCAGAGGTCAGTCCCCTGATGAAGCTGTGAGCACATGGGAGCCAAGGGAGAGGGGAGCTGCAGAGGCCCGGGTTGCCCGGCCAGATTCCTGGAGGCTGAGGGCCAGATTCCTGGAGGCTGAGGCCCAAATTCCTAGCATTTCGGCACGTGTTGACTCAAGGAAACCTTATGTCACGTCCCACTGTGCCGGGTGTTTTGCACACTAGCACCGGCAGCAGCTCTAGCTGCAGGAGGAGCTTTCTAGAGAGGGGGCTGAGGCACAGAGAGGTCAAGCATACTCTGGAAGGTCACACAGTAAGCTGGGGAGTCTGACTTGAACCCGAGCTGCCTCAGAAGGGCCCGCGCCTTGGAAGCCTTAGAATCCTGAAGGCGTTCAACTCCTTCAGCCTGAAGCCTCAGGGAAGACTTCAGCATTCTAAGCCTTACAAAACTCAGGAGTTTGAATTCTGGGCTGTCTGCATCTGGATTTCCTGGCCCTAGGGGACTGGAAGTGTAGGTGGGAAGTCAGCAGATTGTTTTCTGCCAGAAGCCAAGTGGTCAGTATTTCAGCTCCTCCTCGGCCCTGAGAGGCTTAGCTCCCCGCCAGATTAGGGCAGCCTCGAGGATGGAACGGTTGCCAGGAAAACTTGGTCTGGAGCCTGGATTGGAATAGGACCTGAGCTCCCCCTGCAGTGGCGGGTACTTTTCAATCACTTAAAAATTAAAAAAAAAAAAAAAAAAAAAAATTAACTCCTGGGCCATACAAAATAAAAAGTGGGGGCTGTTGTCTACTTTTGGCCCCGGAACCCAGGGGCCAAACTCCCTAGAAACACACAAGACACATCGCAGATAGAAACAGAACCTGGACCAGCCACCATGGAAGACGGTGTGGAGGACCCTCAAGCAATGAAAGTGGACTTACCACTGGCCCCAGCAATCCCACTACTGGGAATCTACCCAGAGGACATGAAAACTAACTGAAAAGGACACCTGTGCGCACATATTTATTTATTGCAGCTCTTACAATTGCCAGGATATGGAAACAACCCAAATGCCCCCCAAACTGATGATTGGCTGAAAAAAAAGTGGTCTGTGTACACAATGGAATATTACACATCAGTCAAAAAGGACAAACATAGGTCATTTGCAGCGACACGGATGGAGCTAGCAGGACTCATATTAGCAGAAATAAGCCAGAAAGAAAAGGAGAAATACGGGACGGTCTCACTTACATGAAAGAGGATATAGGAAACAAACAAACAAATAAGAAAAATCAGAAACAACCAACAGAACCGAACCATAGAGTGAGAGGAGGGGAGGGGGAAGAAAATGAGGATTAAGATGATTAGTGGGTGTTAAGAAAATGGGAAAACCCCGGGGTACACAATGATGTAATGCATATATATATTAATAAAAGGAAGAAATAAGTTTGAAGAAAAAAAACTAAAAACAGAAACTGGAACGTTCCAGGGGCTACGATAAGAGAACAAAAAGAGAAGTTTGAGCAACATGTTCTACACAACCCACAGCCGGAGACCATCGGCGTTTCAACACGGATTCCGCACGAAAACTGTTCGGACATTCCCGCTTTGTCCGGCCCAGGCTGGCCACTCAGCTCGCGTCTCTCTCACGGGGTCCGTGAGGACGCTGGCGCTTGGCACAGCCCCACAGCCCCAGCTGGACTCACAGCCCCTCCAGCGAGGAGGAACGTGCATGCCAGACCCAGATGGTTTCAAACACACTCAGGCTTTTTTAAAATTTTATTTTTATTTATTTATTTTATTTGTTTCGAGACCAGGTCTCGCTGCTTTTGCCCGTGGAACCGCAGGCTCTCGTTGCCCAGGGTACCACAGACTCAAGCGATCCCCAGCCTCAGCTTCCCAGGTAGCTGGGATGACAGGCGCGCGCCAGCATGCCCAGCTACTTTTTTGGAACTAGGTCTCGCTGCAGGCCCCAGGCGGATCGAACCACGATCCCTAGCCCCGGCCGCTTCAGAGGCTGAAGCTTACAGGCACGAGCCATTGTGCCCGGCCTTTTTTTTTTTTAAACTGGATCCACCAATCATTTTTAATTTGAAATAGGGATTCATGAGCCTCAAATAAAACCAAGTTTCTTCAGCTGGGCGCCTGTTGTCCAAGCACTGGGAGGCAAGAGGCTAGGGATTGCTTAAATTTGAGGGTTCGAGACTACCCCGGGCAACATAGCAAGACCTGGTTCCAAAAAAGCAGCTGGGTGCAGTGGCGGGTGCCTGTAATCCCAGCTACCTGGGAGGCTGAGGCTGGGTATTGCTTATGTCCACAGCACCCCGGGGCAACATAGTGAGACCTAGTCTCAAACAAACAAACCAAAAAATGAAGTCATCACTTATGCCGCCCTGCCAGTCACCCTGAGTATTCAGCAGCCATGTGGCTGCTGGCTATAGAGGTGGGCAGAAGGGAGCAGGCCACCACCCAAGATGCCAGGCCGGTTGCCCCATCCTCAGCGAGGTTGTCCTGGCTGAGCGTGGAGTCTCGGCACCTGTGAGTGAGGCCTAGCTTAGCGGAGGGAGACTTGCTGAGGCTGGGGGCTTCGCTGTGTGGGTCTGGGCCATCTGGGTTGTCTTTTCCTTCCTGCGGTTCAGCTCCTCCTCAGCCCTGAGGCTGGGCACTTCCTCAAGCCCCACCCTCAGGCTCACGCCAGGGCAGGGGCCAGGCAGACACCGACCAGCCCCACAGCGCCCCCTGCTGGAAGGCATCCCAGGGACACCGAGCTGGGTGGGTCCCCGGGCCCCTGGACTCCCTGGGATCCTGCAACTTCTCTGTCCCAGAGCCCCCAGCCCAGGACTGGACCTGCAGGCTGTTGGGGCACCCCCCCCCCCCCCCCCCCCGTGAAAGCCAGGATCTGGGATGTGACGGGGTGGGGGGGTTGGGGGAGGCCGCTCTCTGGCCGGAGGCTGGAGCAGGTAGCTTCATGGTTCCTCCCTTGCCCGTCGCCCTCCGGAACCGCCCCCCTCCTGCCATCCTGGGAGCCCCCTCCTGACCCCCACAAACTGCACTGTCTCCTTGTTGACCCCTCACTGCCTGCTGGTCCCCATTTCACAGACTTGCCCAAGGCCACTGAAGAAGGGGGAGTTCAGGTGGACAGCCTGGGGGAGTGAAGGCGTGTGTGTGTGTGTGTGTGTGTGTGTGTGTGTGTGTGTGTGTATCAGAGACCAGGGAGTAGGGGACCAGGGAGGGGGCTGGGCGCTGAGCCCTCAGAACCCAAGCAGACACTCCCAGGTGTGTCCAATTCCTGCTCACACTCCACAGCCCATCCCCCCAGCCCCTCTGGTATGCAGCGGGGGTGTGTCCCCTCCACTGGGGCCTAGGGGCAGGCACCTGTGCTTGCCCGCCCTCCTGTTGGCAGTGCCCAAGGACAGGTGTCCTGGGAGCCAGCAGCGCGGAGCTGGGCGTGGGCCACAGGTGATGGCGGGAGCTTTGAGGAATAAATAGGCAATAGGTGTAGGGATGAATGGATGAGCTATTGTCTGTCACTTCACTGATGGGTCTGCACACTCGGACCTCCTCACCCACTGCAGACCCTGTTCTCGGCCTGGCACACCTGGTCCCTGCCCGCAGGGCACCCGCTGAGGGCAACCCTCTGATAGGGTGCTCCATCCCTCCCCCTCTCCCCATCCTCCCTGGGCCTGGAATTCAAGCGTCTGTTTTGCCCACTGGCCCCAAACTGACCTTTGGTTCTGCCAGGCCCAAGAATCCCTATTGGGCAGGCAAACTCCTACTTATCCTTCAAAGCCCCAGCTGCAAATGCCCCCTCCTCAGTAGCCTGGTTTTAGCTGCCCTGTCCACCACCTGTCCAGTGCTGGGGGTGGGGGATGAGGGCTCAGCTGGAAGGCAGAGAGGGGTCCTCATTTGTGCCCCAAGAGAACTGGGGTCCCACCAACAACTCTTGCCTCCTCTCATGATGCAGACGGGTAAATCGAGGCCCCAGAAAGGGTGAGGGAGCTGCCTAGTCCCCGCCCCGGCCGGCCTCAGTTTCCCGCCGCTTGGCGCGGGCGGGCCCCTCCCCTCGCGGGCGGGCGTCTGGGTGGCCGGGGGGCTCAGGAAGTCGGCGCGGCAGGAATCGGCGCTTCGCGGCCTTATAAGGGCATATGCGCTCCGGGCCAATCAGCGGCGGGGGCGGGGCCGCCTCCCGCGTCCACCGACGGCGCCCAGCCTGGCCGCCCGTCTGCGCCGTCCCGCCGGCCCGGCCATGAGCTCCACGCAGTTCAACAAGGGCCCCTCGTACGGGCTCTCCGCCGAGGTTAAGAACCGGGTGAGTGAGGGGCGCCCCCCGTTGCGGCCAGCCGGGACCATCGCTCCCTCGAACCTATGCAGGGCTGGAGAGCCCCGGACAGGCTCCCTAACCTTTGAGGGTGATGAGCTCTGAGATCTGGAACGAGAGCGACCCTTCTCCCCGCTGGGGAGCCCTCCCCGACACCCCTGAGAATCTAGAGGAGCGGTGTGGCTCGAGGCTGGCCTCTCCCCCAACATCGAGGGGGAGGGAGGAACCCCTTCCCCCAGCCCGGCTCTGCTGGCGGGACCCTCCCCAGCCGGGAGCCCCGTCCCACTCGCTGGCTGCCCCCTGCCCTGGGCCCCCTGGAGGCCAGAGAACACCCTGCCGTCGGAGGCGACCCCAGCGGCCCCTCACTCATCCCCTGGCCACACTTCTGCTTTTGGGGCACTTGAGCTGGGGCAGCGAGGGGGCGGTGCCCCCGCAGGAATTTCCCCACTTCCCTTACACCTGGGAGAGGTCCCCGAGGGGGAAGTTGGAGCCGAGGTGCCACCTGCCGCTGTTCCTGTTTACCAGCTCTTTGTCCACCTCTGACAGATGGCAAGCGGGGCAAGGGGCCCGCTGGGAGGACCCCGAGAATGTGGGTTCTGTGTCCTGGAAATAGGAGGTGCGGCCAGGGAGAACCTCCTATTTAAGTAATCTCTGGTCTGGTTCAAGAGAGGGCCAGACTCTTGGGGAGGGTGCCCCGGCAGGGTCAGCCCGGCG
Source organism: Uropsilus gracilis (assembly GCA_004024945.1). Lineage (NCBI taxonomy): Eukaryota > Metazoa > Chordata > Mammalia > Eulipotyphla > Talpidae > Uropsilus > Uropsilus gracilis. The sequence goes on along the minus strand of PVHY01031383.1, from coordinate 258 downwards.
AGGAAAGGGGGTGCAGGGGGCAGCGATCCCCCGACCACGGAGAGGACCTGCTTAGACACTCAAGGGCTCTTGCACCCGGAGGGGGGCTGTCATGCCTGCCCACCCTCACCCCCTCCCTCCAGGCAGCTCTGGGAATGTGGTCCTGCCGCTGGCAGCAGCGGCAGTGAGCCTGCCTGGGCAAGTCGAGGGCATAGCCCTGCCAGCCCCTGCCAGGTCCCTGCCCCGTCGGCACCCGCAGACGGCAGGCAGCGCTCCACA
>PVHY01031382.1:0-12668 GCA_004024945.1 Uropsilus gracilis | reverse complement strand
TGAAAGCCTCTGAGAACTTTGTGGGGAGCTTTTGTTCCACTATTAAATAATGTCCAATGGCCCACTTCCAATTTCCCTCCTTTTCCATCGCAACTACATTATGTTTTTGTAATTGTCCCCAAACACTGTTTATTTGTTAAAATATTAATATTTTAAAAAGCATTAGCTAGATCTTGCCTGTTCTTCCAAGGGTTTTATCTAATAGAGCTTTGTGTGACTCCAAACAGGGCTCTTAATAAACAGATTTCATAATGAAAGGACTCAGAGGAGATGATTCCAGTTATGAAACTACTAGCTTCAGACATTTGGTGTCAAATTTTGGGTTTCAGTATTGACCAAGAGTCTTCTTGATCAAGCATCACTCAGCATTTTCTGCACTCTCTTCTCAATTAGGTCTTGACTTTTGGGCTTCAGTACTCACCTCTGCATTGTCTGACTATAGCAAGAACCCTGCTAAGTCAGTTTAACCCCTTAGTCAGAAGGGGTTCCTCCCCTTCCGGATGGTGTCTGATCCCCCCAGCCTACATTTAGTAAGATCCCTGAGAGATAGTCTTAGCCAGAATTGCCCTTACCCATTTAGTCTGAGTAACAGTGCATGTACTGACCCCAACTTATTATTTCCCACTTTTCCTGTTGTATTAGGAGTTGAGCCCAATCTCTCTTCCCCACTGAAAAGTCCCATTCCAATGGTCCCTACACTTTATTTATTGTTCTGAATAAAGTCTGCCTTAAGTTCTTTAACAAGTGTCAAGTATAATTTTTTTTCTTAAACATGTCTAGAAGCATGTTAATTATTTTACTTTAGAGTTACCAAAAATTACTCATGAAGATAGCCCCAACTTAACTTTGCCGACACAGTCTGATAGCTGGACTTGAAGTCCAGACTGTGTTTGTCCCGGAAATACAAAATAGAGTTAATCAATAATATACAGTTATGGAGACCATTACTGGGAAGACAGAAAGAAATGGCAGTGTTAATAATAACATACTTATATTTAGTAAATTGTGAGTCTTAGAGTAACAGATTATCCCCGTTGTGTATAGAACAACGGAGTTACTTAGGATAATAATAATTTAGCTATAGAAAAGTTCTGTTTATCATTATAAGTGATTCTAGAAAACTTAACTTTCAAGTCCTGGAGGGAATTTCAGACCATTCCAATGTCTTTATGTCAAACACGTGAGTCCAACTGGATTTTTCTTTTCTTTTGATAACTGGACCCAAATGTTGGAAAGGGTTGCTCTCAGTGGTGACTGCAATCTCTCCTCCTGAACACCTTTATGTACCTGAGATCTCCAGGCAAAGAGCAAGTGGATCACTCCAGTGGGTCCTTCTCAGTCATTATGACTCTATCGCAAAGGTTCTAGGGATAAAGAGATCTTTTTAAGTACTGAACACGATTCTGAGAGAATTCAGATCCTTTGGGCACAGAACATGGATTCAGACCCAATTCATAGAACTGCTAAACATAAGTTCAAAGGCAGCCACACATTGCTTGCTGCTGGAGCTGGTTTCCTTTTTAACAAGACTCATAATAAAGCTCAGGCCATTTTTACTTGGTAGACTGATGAGATTTTTCAGAGTTGGATTCTTTCACTTCGCCTCTCTGAGGACTGAGGATGACAGGGTGTGTGACAGCATGGTTTGTATGATTCTTGAGTGACAGTGAACTTCAGGCCATCTGGATATCCAATAAAACAAAACAAGATAAACATCTTTTACCTCCCACAGGCCTTGATTTTATGGAATCCAAGTACTACCAGGTCCCTGGCCAGGCTGGTCAAGGAGACCCTTCTGCACTTGGCAGTGACCTGTATAAAATTCTGCTGACAAGCAGCCCCACTCTGACACATTTTGGATAATGGCATCTGTTTGGTAAGAATCTTTAAAATCCCTCTCCAATGATTGACTCAGATGTTTTGCTGATGACATGTTGTTAATTAAACAGATGGGAAGAGTGGTAGAGGAATTATTTTGTTAGCTGATTATGATAGCCCAGTCAGTTTTTAAAATCCCCTTAGTCCATTTATCCATTTTTTTCCGATGCTGCATATTTCTGAAAATGAACAGAAATTATCTGTATTAAGGTGAGATTTCTAGCTTTGGGGTCTGCCATGTTTTAACAGCTCTGTCACCAAAGTTATCTCTTTTAGACATCATTTTGCCCCTTGTGAATACCACAATGCATTGCTGATACATGAGTTGGAAAGCCTCCAATTAAGATATTTTAGTTCTCATCAAAGTCAAAAAAGCCCTGCTTTTCCAAATTTACCCTATTGCATGACAAACCCTGAATAGATATTACTATCAATATGTAGATCTGCTTTAAGTCCTGAACTGAGAGTCACAAGGCCCTTGCAACTGCTAGTAGCTAACGGCTTGTGCTGATTTAACTTCAGGCATAACAGAAGCTTCTGAGATTTCACAGGCAGCTACCACACCATAGGAGGTCTTCCCTTGGTTATTTTTACCTGGCCCATGATCCAACAGGGAACATGATCAAATGTGAATTAAAATTTTTCTTTAATATTTAATAATTTATTTATATATAAACTTCACATCTTTGTGATCTCTGGGGTTCACCCTCCCCCCAACTGTTCCCACCCTGTCCTACCCACCCCTGAGTCATGTACTTTAATTTGGTTGTTGGCTTGTTTTGACTTTTCTTCATGGCTTTTTGTTTATCTTTTCGATGTCCCATATAATAGTGAAACCATTCAGTTTCTATCTTTTTCTTTTTGACTTGTTTCTGCTAATATGTTTTCGTCTAAGTCCATACATACTACCGTAAAGCCATCCAATTTGTTGTTTTTAATTGATGAGTAATATTTCACTGTGTATATATACCACATCTTTTTCATCCAGTCATCTGTTTTGGGACATTTCGGTTGCTTCCGTGTCCTTGCAATTATAAATAGTGCTGCAATAAACATCCGAACACAGGTGGCCCTTTGTACAAGTATTGAGGTTTCCTTAGGGTAGATTCCCAAGAGAGCAATTGCTGGGTCATATGGTAGTTCCATTTTCATTAATTTGAAGGCCCTCCACACAGCTTTCCATAGAGGTTGGACCAGTTTACATTCCCACCAGCAGTGTAAGAATGTTCCCTTCTCTCCACATCTTCACCAGCACTTGTTGTTGCCTGTTTTAATGGCCATCCTTCCAAAAGCAATCTATATATTCAATGCAATCTCTATTAAAATTCCAATGACATTCTTTAAAGAGATAGAAAAACAATTACAGAAGTTCATATAGAGTAACAGAAGACCTCGAATATCAAAAAGCCTCCTGGCCAAAAAAAAGAGAGAATGGAGGCCTAACTATTCCAGACCTCGAATTATACTACAAAGCCATAATAATTAAAACAGCAAGTTACTGGTACAACAACAGACAATCAGATCCATGGTACAAAATTGAGCACTAGGAAATAAAACCACACATATATAGTCAACTAAGCTTTGGCAAAAGAGTGAAAAACTTACATTGGAACAAAAACAGCCCTTCAATAAATTGTGCTGGGAAAATTGGACTAAGACCTGCAAAAAGTGGACCAAGACAACATCCTCACACTTTGTGCAAAAAAACCAACTCAAAATGGATAAAAGACTTAAATGTCAGACCTGAAACCATAACATACATAGAAGAAAACTTGGGAAAAACCCTCTATGAAGTACAATTCAGAAATCCCTTCCTGGAAAAACCTACAGATGGCAAAAGAATGAAGGAAAACATAAACAGATGAGACTACATCAAACTAAAAAGCTTCTGTACAGCAAAAGAGACAACAGAATAAACTAAAAGAAGCCCAACTGAAAGGGAAAAATTCTTGCCTTCTGCAAGAGTGAGAAGGGTTTAATAATGAAGATTCACAAGGAACTCCCACAACTAAACAAAAGCAAATGAAAATGGAACTACCATTTGACCCAGCAATTGCTCTTTTGGGAATCTACCCAAAAGAGACCTCAATGTGGGTACAAAGGGACACCTGTGCTCGGATGTTTACTGCAGCACAATTTATAATTTCAAGGTCATGGAAACAACCTAAATGCCCCAAAATGGATGACTGGATGAAAAAAATGTGGTATATATACATGATGGAATATTACTCATCAATTTAAAATGACAAATTCAACAATTTCATAACAACATGGATGTATTTAGAAGAAATCATATTAGCAGAAAGAAGCCATAAAGAAAAAGACAGAAACCAAATGGTTTCACTAATATATGGGATATAGTGAAAAAAATAAACAAAAACCTTGAGGAAAAGTCAAAACAAGCTAAGCACCAAACTGAAGCGCACAACTTTGAGCAGGAGGGAAAGGGGGGGGAAGGGAGGAGAGGGTAGGGGAGGGCAAATCCTTGAGATTACAATGTTGTGAAATTTATATATAAATAAAAAGAAATAAATAAAATTTAAAAAATGGGGAGAATTAAAAAGACACTTCTCCAAAAAGGAAATACAAATGGCCAACAGGTACATGAAAAATTGCTCAATGTCACTCGCAATAAGGGAAATGCAAGTCAAATATGAATTTTGAAGAGCAACATTGGCTAAATCAGGGCCCGCCCATCTTCCTCTACTGTTGGCTGCCAGACGCAAGTACGAGAAATGAAACGATGAGGAGAGATGGCCCAGCCACAGCCGGGGGTCAAATGGAAGTATGAACCATGAGACAACTTTATTAACAAAAGGGAGAGGTATTTATAGGCACAGGGCGAAGGCCTGGCAGGGCCTGGTGAAGGTCTGGCGAATTCCATGAAAGATTAACCATCCTGAGAAACAATTAGCTTTTCTAAACAAGGTGTAAATCTGAGGATGCAGAAGGTGATCTCTAATCCTGGGAAGATCTTTACATTGATAAGGAAAAACCAGGCGTACCATTTGCTTACATCAAAAGGTCATTCCAGATAGCTCTCCTAGGTTTTCCCAGGGGCTATTAACGAGAGAGGTTTTCCTTTATCTCATCTGGCAAGACTCTTTTGGAATGCAAATGGTGCACAGCACTCTACTACCACTGCATGGTCACTATCATCTGAGCAGAGTCTGGGAAGGGAGCACAGGGTTTTGAAGATTGCATCTTCCAAGCATGTCATTGGGATTGACTAATAATTCATGCTTAGCCATTTGATGTGCATCTACAGTGCTGAGTCTTCTGTACTAAAAGACATGGTCACAGAGTGTGGAACATGCAATACATCAAATAACCCAAAGACGAGCTCTTTTGTAGGTATGGTAGCTATAGCCAGAGCTGGAAACATTCAGAAGAACTGAGAAATACACTATTGGTCCAGAATCTAATGCCAACTTTTGAGTTAAATTCTGCCAGCAGTGCCTTTGTTTTCATGGCAAATTAAGTGGAAAGGTTTTTCGAAATTTGGAATCCTCACAACTTGGGGAGAGACCACAGCCAACGTCAGTTGTTCAAAAGACTCTTTAGATTTCAAAGATTTAGTCTGAGGGGCCATTATCAATCAATTGGTCAATTGTCAGGCATTTTTTCCTGCTCTGCAAAAACTGGAATACACTGTGGAAAATATTCTAATAGACCCCCAAATAGTCTAAGCTGCTTTTTTTTTTTTTGTAAGCCATTTCATCTGCAAAGTTGGCTAACTCTTAGATTCTAACACTTTTTGGTTTTCCATAACAAATGTCCTAAATATTTGACCTCAGTTTGGCAATATTGCCATTTGTCTAGTTAGGCCTAATGTCCTTGCCAGGTGAAGAATTGTCGCAAAGCCAAAAGTACTGGTTTTACATGCAGTTTAGTTTCTGAGGCTACCAGCAAATCATCTACATATTGAATAATTCGAGATTCCTCCTGTGGGACAGATTGCTCCCAAATGGTACAACACAGTAGGAGTCCCATAACTGTTGAGGAATGCTTTGCTGAAAACACCGGACTCCTTAGGTAAAAGTAAACGGGAACTGGGATTTATTAGCTAAAGGGACAGAAAACAAAAAGAAAGCAGGAGAACATGGGTCAACTCCAAGGAGAACTTTGCAGATGACAGAATCAGAGACTTCTCTGTGTGAAAGTTTAGGAAAAAAAGGACACTTGAAAAGAATTCAATTGTAATTGGGTGGAGTAGTCTTTTAATATTGTTAATTAGGTCAACATGGTTAATAGTATTGCCCAATCTTCTAGTTCCATGCTGATTTTGTGTGAACTTGGTTAAGAATTGCTGAGAGGGAAATATGGAAACCACTAACTGTAACTGAATTTGTCTATTTCTCCTGGCAGTTCCATCAGTTTCTGCTCCATGTACTTTGAGGTCCTGCTGTTTAGATGTATATACACTGCATTATGCAATGTTTCTCTGTAACCTGGTGAGCAGTCCTTTTGAAGTTCACTTTGTCTGATATTAATAGCTATTCCTGGTGTGTTTTATGTAGCTGTTGCATGGTATAATTTTTGTTTTTCTCTTACTTTTAGCTCTATCTTTATATTTATTTATTTATTTTCCTAATCCATTTTCTCCTTTTTATTATAATTAATTTATATATATATTTCACACATAAATATTTCACATCTTTGTTTTCCCCAGGGATCACCCACATCCTTCCCTCCCTGATCATTCCCTCCCATCTCCCCCACCCCCAGTTGTGTACTTTAGTTTGTATCTTTATATTTAAAGTGAGTTTCTTATAGACAGTGTATCTTGGTTCTTTTTTTAAATCCATTTTGATATTATCTGTCCTTTTTTCACAGTATTCAGGCTGTTTACATTGAAAGCAATTATGAATTAAATATGTCTTACTGTGGTTTTCTTTTTCTTGCCCGTACTTAGGGTTCATTGAGCTTGGATCTGTTAATTTTGTCAAATTTGGAATATTTGAGACATTATTTTTCATGTTTTTTTTCTGTTCCCACTTCTAAGATTTCAACGACTGTCCCACAAATTCCTAATGTTCTCATTTTCCCCTCTTGTTTCTCTGCTTTTTTTGGCAAGATACTTACTGTTAAATTCTTCTAGTCTTTCCTTTAAAAAACATCTATTACATGTGCTATGAATACACAGTGAAATACTACACAGTGATCAAAAAAGATACATGGGTGCCATTTGTGACAACATGGATGAAGCTGGAAGGGATTTTGCTCAGTGAAATAAGCCAGGAGAAAGACGAATACCTGATGGTTTCACTTATATGTGAAATATAGAGAAACCAAACAAAGGCTCAAACAAACATAAACCTACCTTTGAAAACAGATCATGGAACTGACATTCAGGAGGGGGAGGGCCAGAACAGGGTGGAAGGAGCACAATGAACTCTAGTGGAGGACATCGAGCATTTTGGTGGTGGGTGCACTACAGTGACTGCACCAGTAGGAGGAGATCCTATACTCCCCAGATACAAAGATGTAAACAAATGGCACTAAAATATAAAAATTAAAATTACATATCTTCTATTTCTCTTATCCTCTGTATTCTTGAATACACAAAGCATATTTATGACAGCTGTTTCTATGTCTTTGTCTATTAGTTCCATCCTTTACTGTCACATACAGATCTGATTCTACTAATACATGTGCTTTTCTGATTATGGATAATATTTTTCTGCTTCTTTTTATATCTATTGATTTTCTTAAAGTTAAAACTAGTAGAAAAATATCTACAACACAAATTTTCTATTTTTACCATTTTTAAGTATACAATTCAGTAGCATTCATTTTATTTGCCATATTCATCACAGCCCATTATCACTATCTATCCAAACCTTTTCATTTTGTAAAGCTGAACTCTTCATTTTGTTAAGCATAAACACCATAAACACCTTATCTCCCTTTCCTCTCAGCTCTGGAAACACCCTTTTGCTTTCCATCTCTATGAATATGATACTCTAAGTGTATCAGTTGAGTAAAAGCACACATTTGTCATTTTTGTCTGATATTTCCCACTCTGCACAATGTCTTCATCCATGTTGCAGAACATGTCAGAATTTCCCCACTTTTAAATATGTGCCTATTGATCTTTAATTTGGTGCTCAACATTGTGAATGGTATATTGTTGGGTCCAAGATACTGAATTTCTTTAAAAGAACATGGCATTTTCTGCCAAGAAACAGCTTGAAAGGATCAGATTGATCCCTAGTTGTGTTTCAGAACAAAGTGCAACAGTCCTTCAAGCAAAATATCACCCAGCCCCATGTGTTACAAGTTCTTTCCATGCTAGAACTTTGCCCAGCGCAGTCAGTGCCAATAGTTTTCAGTCCACAAGTTCCCGATCAGATTGCTTGGTGAAAAGCCTCAGGGGCACTAAGCAAAAACTTAATTTTAAATGCTGTGTTGGTGTAAGCAGAGCCTCCAGGCACTATAAATCTGGAAACATATCCAGTTAGCTCATTCCTATTGTAACAAATGATGTTTCTGCAATCAACATAATATAGAGTCCATTAAGATTTTACTTTACATGTGAAAAGTATCCTGTCTATCATATCTAATTTACCTGTGTGTCCTAAGTAATCATTAGTGATACCTGGGTATCGAAAATGATATATCTTAAAAAAGGAAATCTGGAAGCTTCTAAAACAGAATAAATATAAATTATTCTTAAGAACTCCCAGAAAGAATAATTGACTCCTTTTTCATGCATATTCCAGAAAATATAATTCCCACTGAGGAAATATTGCAAAAGGCGGTTCAAATTTGTGTCTAACCTTCACAAAATAATCATAAACAATACTACTTCTGTTCTGAAAGACTAATATACTAACAAAGCCATTAACAAAGGTGGTCATGGGGGAATCTTTGACTTGTTCTTAGTCAGTCATGGAAGTGTTAATGTTACAGCAAATACTTCCTATTACACCTACATAAGCACTGCAGGGAAAACAGAACAGTATGTGACTAAGCTAAAAGAAATAAGACCTGAATCTCTAAAATAGATTTAACTAGATTCTGGGACCTATTGATTTCAAAGCCTATTGCAAATATCAATATTTTGTGTTAATTGCCTGTTTTATATGTTTCATTCAGTGCTTAAAATTCTATTGTAAAAAAGGGAAAAAATTCTATTGTATTGCCATTGTCACACAGAACGGTTCAACAACTCATTCCACAATAGGGAAAAAAAAACATAATTAACTATGGAGCAGCTATAAAGTATGCTTAACACACACACTTTTGATCTTAATCAATAAAATCTCAACAACAGGGTAGAAACCTGGAAATTGTGAACAAATGTCTTACCACCTGGTGTCATCTGTCTTTGCCTAAAGAGGAACTGAGAGAAAAGCAGCTCCTGACATCTGAAACTGGTTGACGTTCTCAGTTATATCTCAGTATGATCATGGGGGTTACCTCAGGAGGGTTCCTCTGACTTGTATTATCCCCCTCCCCCCTTTCTTCCTGCTAATTTACCAGTCTACAATTTAGCTTATACCTTCATTCAATCCATAAATTTTCTCCCGGCTGTCTTTTCCCTCAACCCCCACCATTCTCGAGAGCATGCTGGAGCTTTTCCATGTTTTGTTCAAATTAAGTCAGTTCATTTGGGAAGAGAATAGTTTTTATGATCTGTTTTAGGATCTGTTCCCCTCTTTCTGCAAAATCTCTGATCCAGGGCTCAATGGAAAACTTAGGAGTGAGATGTTTTCCCTCACTCAAGTATCTGGGGTTTGAGCAGGGGCCTGAAGTTCTCTCAACTGCCCTTTCTCGGTGTGGAACCACTGAACTAGTTTTAAGAAGGCACTGTTTGGAAATTGAATCACTGAAAGTTCTCAGTGTCTTAGTAACCATTTCTTAAAAATTGGCACATAGTAACTGACATTTTAAGAGATCTATATCTGTTCATTTTTCTGTCTGGTGTCTTTTTTGCTTATTTGGTTTGACTCTTGAATTGTTTATTTGCTGAAAAGTTGGAAAAGATAATGAATTTTTAAAAAGTCCCAAATCAATAGTGACTTTTATTACATCTTAAAGATATATCACAAATAATAGATATTAGAAATCATCTACATTACTATTTCCATAGTAGAACAACGTAAAAGCTTTTTCATCAGCCTGCTGAATGAACATAGAATTACATTTTTTCCCCTCATATCCTTGTTTTTAATTGTCATGGCTTGGTGAATCAAAGCAGCTGAATTTGATACAAGCTCAATGTTGTTCCTTCAAGAATTAATTCATCTTTCTGGACTGGAGATATTGACCAAGCAATACTTAACCTCATTCAAAGCCTGTGAATGACCCTTACTTGAGTGACTAAATATTGCTACAGAGGGTTTTACAGAGGTAACACTACTAGGCTAGTCACTTACTCAACCAGTTTTCTTAGTGTCTAATCTTTCACTACAGGTGAAAGTGCATGAACTGTAAACTTCCAACACTGTTGGAAAAGACCTTGGAACACCACTCACACACTAGGTTCTGTAAAGCAGAGTAGAACTGAAGCTGTGACCCCAAATGGGCAGTGTGTTTATTCATAAAATGTAAGCATTGCATTAGCTGTGTCTGAAAAACACAGAGGTTAAAGAGACCTAAACAGGAAGGGCACTTTTACTTTGTAGCAAATCCCAGGGTGGGAAAGGAAATGTATCACCAAGAGGGTATGTAGAGGGAAATAGGAGCCTTTGGCTTTTAGGGGAAAAATAAAAGAGAGAGATAAAAAGGAAAGGAGCAGAGGCAGAGACAAGAGAGAGACTTTTGGGGAGAGGAGAGATGAAAATGACAGGCGGATAGCCCTAGTGACCAGGCTGGGCAGAAGCCCCCTGAAGAGAGCTGGTGGTGGCAAGGAGCTATGGCGACTGGTAGAAGAGTGGCCGGTGTGGAGAGTGTGGTACCACAACAAGGCAGCATGGAAAGCTGGTACATGGAGATGACTAGGAATTTGGAAAGCTGATTTGTGCATCAGCAATTGTGGAAAAAGTTTGAAGAGCCTTGGGGAAGCGGAGCAACTTGGAACACTGGAGAAGAAGCAAAGAGAAGGTATTGGAGAAAGACTTGACTTTACAGGTACCTGCCTCAGGGGCAAAGGGGCACCATCATGGACATGTGTCTTTGGGACCTTTGGGACTGAAAATGGTGACTGGGATAACTGGCCACTTGTGGCTTTAAGGACGTTTAGTTCCCTATGTTAATTTTCCTTGTAAATAAAACCCTGTTCAAATTGCATTTGACTGACAATTGCTCTGCGCAGGTGGTATGAATCTGAGGGAACCTGGGGTGGCAGTAGCCATATTTTAAATGTAACTTGTTGGTTGGAGTCTTATGCCTCTTTTGGACCCGATTTCAGAATCACATATTACAGGAGAATGAGGGCCATAAATAGCCAAGTTATAAACACAGTGCTTCACAGAAATAACACTGTGCTCATTCACTCACACATCAGGGTAGGTGAAATCCAGGGTTTAATCATGGATGACTTAACCATCAAGTATTTGGATTGCTTCCTTAGAACAGTTTTTAACTAGAAAGAAAATGCATGCAACTGGCTCAGTTAAACAGAGTTGCATTTAGCAATCTAAACCTAATATTTAAACATCTCTAAGATCAATCAATGACCTGAAGCACACACTTCTAAACACATATGTTAATGAAATAGCACTATGTGTCTTCACTCACACACCAAGTACTGTTAAAGAGTGAACATAAAAGTAGGAGAATGTATTATATTCGCTGACATCTAAACACAGCAGCTCATGAAATAACCGGGTTAGTCACACAATTAACACAGAGAAAGTTTAATCATGTAACAAAAGAATGATTCACCACTTTTACCTGATGTGCTTCATATGACACTGCTAATTCCCACAGAGTTTAAATATGTCACTTAAAAATGATCAAGTGAACCACCCTGTGGCTGAAAGACACACCATGTTTACACTTTAAAATGGAGATGCATTCATATACCTCTTCTACTTCAACGCACTAGCCACTTTTACATACGGTGTTTCAGAGATAACAAGATGGTATTGACTGTTGTATGAAGCTTTGCTGCACAAAGATATGATCACCAAATAATGAATGACATGAACTTCATACTTCTGAAGATGGTATTTCTCAGCAACACCACTATGAACTTTGCCTTCTGTACCTAACTCTGCTCCACAGCAGTTATAAGTGTATCACGAAAGAGTGAATGTTACTGTTCTCCTACTTCTAAACTCATTGTTCCAGGGATGTAGCAGGAGGCTCATTCACTTACGCAAATAGTTCAGTAAAACACTGTTTCAACATTTGTTATTTTATAAAGCAACGAGTACACTGATAAATAATGCCAAAGACAGTACTGTACAAAGACTTCAGGGTTGTGGATCACAGCCTACCTGCTGACCTGATGGTTTCAGCATATGTCACTGCATGACAACAACGAAGTTGTTCCCAAGGGACATCGCCATAGAACAACCATGCCCATCTCTGCCAACACAGAGTTTGTGCAAACCCCACTCCCTATAGCAAGATAGGCACTCATATAGCTAAAAATAGTTTCAGAAATACATCACGATGCTGAATTGATCACACACCTGTGGTGAAACACTGAGTTTTAACACATTATAGAAAAGAGTACAAGCACCTACAAAACATCTATAAAAACATGTTTTGCAGTGAAACCACAGAATTAACCAATGATGTAACTACCTTTTAAACTGAAAGTGGGTAAAAAGAGACTTTTTGACTTTACTTAACTGGATACAGCTATCTGCCTGCTTTTCTTTACAAAGCAG
>PVHY01031381.1:0-12702 GCA_004024945.1 Uropsilus gracilis | reverse complement strand
TATATATATACATTTCATATCTTTGTAATACCGGGATTCACCCCCCCACCCTCCCTGACCATTCCCCCTCTGTCCCGCCCCCTCACCCCGAGTTGTAACCATTTGGTGTCTGTCTTTATCTTTTTAACTTGTTTCTGCTAATGTGATTTCTTTTAGGTGTGTCCATGGTTTTTGTTTTGTTTTTTTGAAAATTGCTAAGGGAGTAGATTTTAAAGTTCTCATCACAAGAAAAGCAATTTGCAGCTGTGTGATGATAAATGTTAACTAGATATACTGTGGTGATCATTTCTCAATAAACATAAACATCAAATCATTGTCGTACACCTAAAATCAGTGTCACGTTACACGTCAGTTATATCTCAAGTTTTAAACGACTGATAAATGTGATATCTCAATTTTTAAGTGACTACTATGAAAGGCTGTTGTGAGGTATTAAAAATCATACTAAACATATGGTACATGAAGGCAAAAGAGAAAAAGAAAAGAAAACCCACAAAGACAGTACCAAATGCTGATGGGAACATGGAGTAGTTATGAGACAATGGGTACTTCAAAACTGTTGGAGGGAGTATAAAATGGTACAGTTATTTGAAACTTGGCCATTTTTCATGAAGTTAAACATATACCTACCCTGCAACCCAGCAACTCCACCCATTAGCTAAACATAAACACAAAGATTATCCAAAAACATTTGTAGACTTTACACTTCTAGATATATACCTAAAAGAACTGAAAACAGATTCAAACAGATCTTTGTATATCAATGTTTATATCAGTATTATTCACAACAGCACAGCCAAAAGTGAAAACTACATAAGTGCTAGATAGCAGATGATTAGAAAAAGTGTGTTTTATACATAGAATGGAATGGTATTTGGCAACGAAAAGGAAAAAGCTAACCCATCTTACATCCTGGATACCTTGAAAGCATTACGCTAAGTTCAAAAAGTCAGAGGCAAAAGATAAATAATATATGATATACTTACATGAAATACCTAGAACAGGCAAGTTCATAGGGATACATTGGGGATTACCAGGGGCTGGGGTAATGGGATGAGGGGAATGAGGGAATTAATGCTTAGTGATTAAGTTTCTATTTATGATCATGAAAAATATTTTGAAAATAGGGTGTTTGTTGCATTGCATTTTTTGGAAGGTTTATAGCTAATTTATTTACAAGTATACATCTAATACAATGAAATAAACACTGATCTATGGAAGCTAGTTAATAGTAGTGTGACAATATGTATCATTTGATGATTACATTATTTTAACAACAAACTACACTGAAAAATTAATGCCGATAAAATTCTTGGTCACAATACTATTAAGAAATACAATATAAAAAGTGAAAATATGATAGCTTAAAACTTGAACATGTAAGTGAACTCATCTGGACAGAGTCAGAGCTCAACATAATCTGGAGGGAGCTCTGACTCAAAGGAAACTTGCTCAGGCTAACAGAGGAAGAAGCCTGAGGTGTCTGCGGGGACCCTCAGACACTCCCACCCCAGCAGACACCCTGGGCTCTCCGCTGTCACATCACCGAGAAGGAAGACTTGCGAGAAGGTGGCTCCTTCGATTTTTTCTTTCTTTCTCCAAAATTATCCTGAAATAATTGGAAAACATCCACGCAGTCTGATTTTCTTTAGCGGAAGACTCCAATAAAGCCGCGTTGCAAGATTCTTCTAAGGCTTTCCCCTCTTTCTAGCTGACCACCCTTCCATGTGTAGGTCCTTCTTATTCCCAACCAACATGACAGGCATTTGTACGTTTCCCACCATGGCCAGCAATTTGCCATGGATAACAATCACTTCAGAACTTTTGGTATTTGTAACAGAATACACAAGAACATAACCATTAATATCTATGGAGTACGTCTGAGGAAAGAGGGAATATTCATTCTGCCCAGCTGCGTCTACAAGTTGAAGATGACAGTCTTGTGCATTTACTAGAATCAATTTTGTGACAATGTTTTCTATGGTTGTGTCATGGGAGTCGACAAACTGGCCTCCCGTTAACTGGATCGTCAAGGAGGATTTCCCCCACAGACCCGTAGCCCAGGATGCCGATCTTCCGGGACTTGGACTACGGCATCGTGGCGGCCTCCTCAGCCCGGGGCCCACCCCCTCCACCGAGGGCGCGCGGCGGCGGCTCCTGGGCTCGATCCCGGCGGCGCCGCGCCCGGGATCACAGCGGCTTCCAGGCGGCGGGGCTCCTCGCTCTCCGCCTGCTCTTGCTCGCTCGCTCGAGCGCGCGCGCCACCGACCCGAACTTCCGTGCGAAACCGTCCGTCTGTCGTCGCCCGTCCCCCCGTGTCGCCCCCCCCCCGCCTTGCGTTGCATTTTAAGCTACTGAGTTACAAACTCAAAATGGTTAAAATGGCAATTTCTATATTGTGCATACTTAAAAGTAATAGAACATACCCGAAAACGAAAATGTATCCAGAACTTTTCCCTCAGAGCTCCAAAGTAGGAAAAACCTAAATGTCCTGCGTTGGGTAAATGGATAAATAAATTAAGACACAGTCATACAATATAAAGTATTACTTGGTAATACAGGGAAATGAACTACTGATCCATACAATAAAATAGATGAATCTCAAATACTGAGTAAAAAAGAGCTCGAAACAAAAGACTGTATTTTACATGATTCCATCTATATCAAGTTCTACAAGAGGAACAAAAAGATACTGGAAAGAAGTAGACTCGATATAAAATAAGAGTATCATCAACCAAGATTCAGTGGAGAAAGCAAAGACTGGAAAAGTAAGGGAATCAAGATTCTATCACATGACTTAGCAGCCTGGCTGAAATTTAACTAAAGAATGACTGCTCTTCCACTAGAAAATTCTCTTTTCACTACATGAAACAAACCAGCCTTCAACTTAACTACTGCTCTTGGTTACACCTGGGAAATTTTTATTAGATATCCTCATGCTCAAATAAGTAGGAAAAATACCTATCAAGATTGTATGGGATCTATTTGCTTTGCATTTATTTGTCTTTTACTTTTAGTAAGAATTTCCACTGCATTCAGTTTCAGGGATTTTGTATTTTTCAGACATCAGGTTTACTAAATGCTGCCTTTGCCTATTTGCTACAATTAATTCCTTTACTTAGGATTTTTTGCATTAATCTGTTTTCTCTGATACTGTATACAGATTACTTAAGTTTCTCCATAATCATCAAAGTTCCACAACCATTTTTATTTCTTTGTGGTCATTTAAATTTGGATTTCCATTCTTGATTATGCTTCTGGAGCTCCAGCTACCCACCAAGACCAGAAGGCACAGAACACGTGTTCTTATCAGAATCCTTTCTATATAAGCATCCAGGGCCACTGCCTGTCATTTTCTGGAATGATGATTTTATTGATAACCTCTAGTCAGAAGTTATGACCTTGACAATTAGGATAACTTGCTATATGAAATAGTCTGTCTTTCAGTTTTCCTATTATTTTACTCAAGTTAAACTGTGAGCTAAAAAAAAAAAAAAATCCCCCAGTAAATCTCTTCCCTAGGCTCATGGTCTGTTTTCTTGGTACCTGGCTGCCATTTTGTGCTACTTCAAAAAACTGTCCTTTTACTTTTGAACATGGTTTGCGCTGTGAGGTTTGTGGTCAACAAGGATGTGGCTATACTTTGAAGTCTATCAGAGATCAGATATACTGAAGGAAGGATATACAGATATATCTCAGGAAGTCAAATACCCATTCTTCCCTCCACTCCCCAGATCCAACTGTGGTCACTTGGGTTGATACTGTGTCCTCTCCGAGCATTTTATTTATTTTTCCTGGTTTGTTTCCAGAAGCTCCTGACCACCAGAGCACTGTTTCCAAGAACCCCTTTAATGCAAGAGGTTTAAAAATCACCTCTATGACCCATATCTGTCCATGATGTCTATTAATTTTCCCCTGCTGCCCTAACAATTACCATCAACTCAGTGGCTTCCCACACCCACTTGTGGCCTGACAGTTCTGTGGTTCAGAAGTTTGGGTGGGCTCAGCTTGGTTCCCACAAGGGCTAAATCCATTCTTTTTTTAAAAAAATGGTTTTTAATATTAAATAATTTATATATAAATTTCACATTTTTGGAACCTCTAGGGTTCACCCCCCCGACTGTTCCCACTCTGTCCCACCCACCCCCCAGTTGTGTACATAAATTTAGTTGTTAACTTGTTTTGACTTTTCTTCATGCCTTTTTTAAAATCTTTCCCATGTCCCATATAGTAATGAAACCATTTGGTTTCATTGGTCTTTTTTTTTTGACTTGTTTCTGCTAATATGATTTTTTCTAAGTCCATCCATGTTATCATAAAATCATCCAATTTATCATTTTTAATTGATGAGTAATATTCCATTGTGTATATGTAACACATCCTTTTCATACAGTCATGTTTTGACATTTTTGTTGCTTCCATGTCCTTGCAATTATAAATAGTGCTGCATTAAACATCCGAGCACAGGTGTCCCTTTGTACAAGTGTTGAGATCTCCTTTGGGTAGATTCCCAAGAGAGCAATTGCTGGGTCATATGGTAGTTCCATTGTCATTAATTTAAAAATATGGAACGCTTCATGAATTTGCGTGTCATCCTTGTGTAGGAGCCATGCTAATCTTCTCGGTATTGTTCCAATTTTAGTATATGTGCTGCCGAAGCAAACACTAAATCCATTCTTAATTGTAAATGTAAAATAAATTCAAACATGTGCACAAAACAAAATAAACAGCTCAGTGGTTTATTATGAAGTGAATATCCTTATAACTATTACCTGGGTCAAGAGTCCAGCCAGTGATCCCCAATCCCCTCCGCCTTCCCCACAACTCGCCCTTAGTGAATATCACAGCCTTGCTTTTCTTTACAGTTTTACCACCTGAGCACATACTCTTTAACTCCAGGATGCTACCTTCTCTAGTTTTGAGATGTAAATAAATAAAATGCAGAATGTATTCTCAAGTGTTTCACTTCTTTGAATCATCATCAACATGTGTGAGATTTGCCCACGTTGTCATTTGTATGAGGCATTTATCTCCTGGTGCCAAACACTATTTCATTGTGTGAATATTCCATGACTTACCCATCTTCCTGTTGATGCATGTTTCAGTTGTTATCAATTTTGACATACTAATACACAGGAATAATCTTGTTTTTCTAATTTTATTGTGATATAATTAGAATATACTTACCTGCATTAATTAATATGCGTAACTGCATAACCTGCATAATTTTATCAGGTTTGACACATGTATATAACATGAAAACATCACAGCAGTAAAAAAATTACTTTTTTGATGAAATGTGACATGTCTGTCACTTTCTTGAGTGCTTTTGAATGGGTGTGTGGATGGGGAGAATGGATGGATGCAAGGATTGGGTGGGTGAGTGTGTGGATGGATGGACGGATGGATGGGTGGGTGGGTGGATGGATAGATGGAGAACCACCATATATACATTTATATAAAACCCTCATATATATACTGTACTATATATGTACACTATCTATATAGTGTATATGCCACGTATGCCTTCTCAAATAGATGATACACAGACTAATCATGTGCTTGCTCACTCAAAGAGTTCATTCTGGTGCCTGGGCAGCCTCCTGAAGTCAGAAGTTTGACTAGCTGTTGAGAAATGACTGGCGTGCCCTGCTTTGTGTCTTGGACAGAAGTCTCTGGATGCACCACTCTGGCCAAATAAAGACAGATGAGATGGAAAGACTGGCTCTTAAGCCTGTCCTTGTTGCTTATCAGAGCTGAGGACACACTTATGACCGCACAGCCACCACCATTTGAGTCACAGTTCAGAGTATGACAAAGAAAGAGGTGAGCATTTTCTCAAGGAGTTATCAGACCTCATCTGAGCTGCCCATGACCACTTACTCAAGTTCCCAGGCCACAGAGGAGCCGCCTTTACCCAGGCTTCTGTTCTGAGAAATTAATGATTTTATTGCATCTTTTGCTCTCCTTCATCTTACTTTTTAAAACCTCTCCCAACCCAGCACCACCATGACAAGGGTTCCTTCCTTTGAGATGCTCCAAGGTCAGTGGTAACTTCCATCTCTCGCCTCTATGGTTGATGAGAACCCAGAGGCCTTCCATATAGGCATCTTAAGGCCCACTCTGAGCCCTCACTCAGAGCCCCACTCTTCCTTCAATTCCATTCCAGAAGGGCCTAAACCACTCTGGCTTTCCCATGGTCTCACCTGATGTTGACTGCTGTCATTCATGTCCTGATACCTGAGCTTTGTCACATCCAATAGCCTGCTGCCTCATACCCCAGGTTTGGAAACTCTGCTCCCACCTTTCTGAATTTTATTTCCCAGCTGGACACTCCTTCTTGGGGGGTTCCTGATTCTCCTTTAGTACTGATGACTCACACCAGCATATCTCACCACACAGCCCAGACAAGACAAAGTCTATACTAACAAATTATTTAGCTGGGGCATTTGAGGAGGAAGAGAAGTGTGCCTTTCTTTTGTTTCATTGCTTTCAGGTCCTTTATTTTAAGTACAATAACTGAGTAATGGTCACATATGAATCAAATTAAAAAAGTCACTATGATCAACAAGTTGCTACACTTCCTGCTAGTCTTTTATCTATATTTACTTTTTTTTTCATTAATAACCCATGTTTCCCTGGGCATAGCTACCTGTGCATGAATTTGGGGGAGTAACACCCATATTGTGACTATGTGCATCATGATAGGACTTCATACCTCTACAAACTGCTCTCCAACTGTGTATACAACTCATTCACTTGCCAGTCAGGTGTGTGGTGACGAGCGCTGTTCCCTTTACACCACTCCAGGGCTGACTGGGTGTTAACAGCTCTGCTGAGTTGCAGAGCTGGGTTGCAGCCCCTTGCATGCCAGGGCCCCCAAAGCACTGAGAGTTCTGTCCTGAAATGAACAGAAGCACACATACCTCTCTGAGCTCTCTGCATATCAGATCACCTGCACAAACACATCCCAGGGCTTTAGCTGAAGCATCTCACTCAAAGTTTACTCAAGACATCCCATCCCTTGATCTTGGACAAGAGTCCTATGGGTCCAGGCTGAGAGCAGACCTGGCTGTTTTCAGAACTGTCCATCCCATACCCTGCACAGCCCTGAACCAAGCTGGAGACTGCATAATCTGAGACTCAGCACTGATTCTTTCCTCGCCGAGGAGGATGTCTTTCCCAGCAGTTACTCAGGTGGCCCATGGGTGTTGCCCCCAGAAGTCAGAAGGATACACCCTGACTCTGAACCCAGTCTCAGACCACATCCATTTACTTGGCAGCTATTAGTTGAATCCTGCTCCTCATCAGGTGCTCCTTCAGGTGTGAAAGGTGATAACATGAATAGGAGACCTGCCCTCCTGGAGCTTAAAATTAGCAGGAGAGAAGACAAGAATCATGAAAGTGTGAACTATAATAAACAATAGTTTACAATGTTAGTCATCTATTTGTGGGAAATAACACAAGGTTTTATTTGCCTGTAATAAAGAAGCTTCTTTCCCAAGTCTCAGCATATCTCTAGGTGAGTGGGACTCAGGGGTGAAGAAACTGATGCCCCCAGGATGCTCATTGTATTAAAATATCAAAGGCTCTCTGTTCATGTTGGCTGTCTCTTCCATTTAAGCATTTGTTCCATGTTGCTTTTTCCAAATCTTATGGTTCTGGAGTCTGGGGTTGAGCTCCAGCCATTTGTAGTAGAGAGGTCCCCTGATGAAGAAAAACTCCAGTGAGTGGTTGGGCCAGCTCCTCTCCTCTCACCTGGTGAGCAGTTATTCTGGGGACACAGACCCTTCTTCGAGGCTTTCCTCACCCTTTGGGGGAGGGAGGTGTTTCACTGGTATTGAACATATCACTAGATCAAGGGTTTGTTTCCATGGCTCTCTGAGTCACTGTAGGTGTAGTTCTATAGTAGCTCTATACAGCCTGGCATGGTGGCATGCACCTTTAATCCTAGCCTTGGGAGGCTGAGACTAGGAATTGCTTGAGTTCGCGGGTTCGAGACTACCCCAGGAAACATAGCGAGACTTAGTCTCTAAAAAAATTTTAATTAATTAATTAATTAAAAACAAATATAGTAGCTCTGTGGTTTTAGTTTGGTCCCTTGAGGTTTCATTCATTGTTTTGGTCTCACCCAGGTGTCTATGATCACACAGGTCGTGAGAAAAGGAGACAGCCATCACCATTACAGGAAGTGACACAACAAAGGAGTCAAGATCATGGCACCACACAACTGACGGACAAAAAGTTCTAGACATGTTCAGACTAACTACCTGCTATAAAGGTACCCCTGGAAATCTAAACAACATGGGCGGCAACGTCCCAGGAGCTCAGGTCCCCAACCAGGAAAAAGACATTGCACCAGAAAAGGGAAGAAACCAAAGGCCCAAACAGCAACCAATGACTTCCAACAAGAGGAAGATGGGAGCTACCGGAGCCAGGGTAGTAGGGGAGGGAAAAATAATGGGCCATCACATATAGTGACAAATATGACTGAACTGTATCAAAAAAATTACATCAAGGGGGCCAGGCACGGTGGCTTGTACCTGTAAGCTTCAGCCTATGAAGCGGCCGGGACTAGGGATCGTGGTTCGAGTCCCGCCTGGGGCCCGTAGCGAGACCTAGTTTCAAAAAAAAAAGCTGGGCGTGGTGGCGCACACCTGTCATCCCAGCTACCTGGGAAGCTGAGACTGGGGATTGCTTGAGTCTATGGTACCCCGGGTAGCGAAAGTCTGTAGTTCCATGGGCAAAAATAGCGAGACCTAGTCTAAAAAAAAAAAAAAAAAATTACATCAAGGGGGTCAGTGTGGGGCCCACAGAGCTTCACCTACCACTTCTGCACCTTGCTCCCATTCTCCACCTTCTGGTCAATGGCATCACTTGCACTCCTGGCTGCAGAGGATGACTTGCCAGGTCTGGAAGTCTGCTGAGCGGGAAACAGGCTAGAGCATTTGCCAGCCAGTGTGAAATCCTGCTGAGGTGAGTGACACTGTTGAAGGCTGTGGCTGTGTGACAGCTTGTTCCCCTGGGTGACTATGGTCAGCAGAGTCCCTCATCATCTATCATGGACATGACATTGTGCATGGAACAAACCTCTGTGGTCCTAAGCTGATAAACTTTGGGCTTTGATAGTCGTTGTTTACTCAGACTGAGTCTCCTGGTGGCAAAGGAGTGAGTTTGCTATGTTTTCTCAAGGAGATAACCAGCTTTCTGAGAGGAGGAACACTGCCTTCTCTCTCAGGCAATGTCAGCCTGATGCGGAGGCGGCATGGGAGGATTCTCAGGCCTGGTGACCAGCCGACAATGCGGAGAGGACTGTGTTACCCTGAACATTACTACACTACTGTGTTACCCCGAACCTCCCTAACAAAGCCAACCTGCTCTGCACGTGACATTGTAATGGAGGCTAAATGGATAAACTGCTTGAAGACATTAAAGAACACATAAAAGTAAAAACTGTTACCTAACTTTTTCTTCCTGAGGCTTGCAGTTACAGAGAATAAAAGCTAGACAATCTTAAGCTGAGCTCCAGGACAGGCTGAAAACTGAAAACCCAGATCTGAATAGCAGCTTCCCAGAGCAGATGTAGCTAAAGGAACTGCATCTTGTCCATGGACTCATCATAAAATCTGTCCTAGTTGTTTCAATGCATTAATGAAATCAGTCCATCCTACGCTACAGGTAGCATATGCTTTTTTTTTTAATTTTAAGTTTTTAGTGAATAAACTTTATTTTAGAGCATTTTAGGTCAGCAAAATTGACAATAAAGTACACAAAGTTCTCACACTAACAGGTTCCCCATATATACCCACATATATTGTGGTACATATGACTTCCCTACATCACAGTGGTCCATTTTTCCCCCTTTAAAAAAAAAAAAAAAAAAAAAAACGCTTTTAAATTGAGATATCCTGTTTACAGAACTGTATATAAGTTAGGGGTGTGGAGTGAGACCTCTTCAGATACATGTTGCCACACCATGCTCTGGCAGTTCACTGGGCCCCCATCTCCCTTTGCTTTCTTCCCCATATCCCCCCTCTGACTTCAATCCTGTGGTCAATTTTTAGGGTTTGTTTTGGTTTAGTTTTCTTTGTTCCTTTGTCATTTTTATATATCACGTATGATTGAAATTGTCTGGTGTTTGTCTTTCTACTTCTGAATTAGTTCACTTATCCCAATCCCCTCCAGTTTTATCCTTATTATCTCAAATAGCAAACTTTCATTTTACTTTAATGTTGATCAGTAGTCCATTGTATAGCACATGGTTTTTTGTTTTTTTGATACTGGTGGCTCATATTAATTTTATTTGTTTGTTTGTTTATTTATTCTTTTTTTTTTTTTTTGAGACTAGGTCTCACTGTTTTTGCCCAGGGTACCACAGACTCAAGCAATCCCCAGCCTCAGCTTCCCAAGTAGCTGGAATTACAGGCATGCGCCACCACACCCAGCTATTTTTTTGGAACTAGGTCTCGCTACAGGCCCCAAGCAGGACTCGAACCACGATCCCTATTCCGGTCGCTTCATAGGCTGAAGCTTACAGGCATGAGCCACCGTGCCCGGCCCCTATTTATTTATTTTTGAGACTACAGACTCTAGCAATCCCCAGCCTCAACATCCCAGGTAGCTGGGATTACAGGTGCGTGCCACCACGTCCAGCTATTTTTTTGGAACTAGGTCTCGCTATGTTTCCCAGGCAGGACTTGAAACTGCAATCCCCAGTCCCAGCCATGCTCCACAGGCTGGCGCTTACAGGAATGTGCCACCGTGTCCGGTTTCATGTTAACTTTTTTAAATTTATTTATTAATCTACTTGTTTATATATATATATGTTGCACATCTTTGTATTCCCCGGGGATCACCCACCAACATTCCCTCCCTAACCACTCCCTCCCATCATCCCCCATACCCCAGTTGTGTTCTTTAGTTTGGTTGTTAGCTTGTTTGGATTTTTCCTCCCAGTCTTTTGCTTGTTTTTCCTATTACCCATATATTAGTGAAAAGATTTGGTTTCTGTCTTCTTCTTTCTGGCTTGTTTTTATTATATGATTTTTTTCTAGGTACATTCATGTTATCATAAATTCATCAATTTTGTCACTTTTAATTGATGAGTAATATACCCTTCTGTATATATACCACATGCAAATGGTCAACAGGTACGTGAAAAAATTCTCAACATCATTAGTAATCAGGGAAATGCAAATAAAAACCACAATGAGATACCACCTTATACTAGTAAGAGTGGCCCAAATCAAAAACACAGGTAACAACAAGTGCCAGCATGGCTGCAGAGAAAAAGGATCACTATTACACTGCTAGTAGGAATGTAAACTGGTCCAGCCACTATGGAAAGCTGTGTGGAAGACTCTCAAACTAATGAAAATGGAATTACCATTTGACCCAGCAATCACTCTTCTGGGAATCTACCCAAAGGAGACCTCAATGCTTGTACAAAGGGACATCAGTGCTCGGATGTTTACTGCAGCACTATTTATTATTGCAAGGACATGGAAACAACCCAAATGTCCCAAGACAGATGAATGGAAGAATAAGCTTACTTCTTCTGAACTTTGGTTCTTGTTTCTTCAATTACACTATCCCCTTTGTCTCTAAAGACTGAAATTCAAGAACTGTCAAATCCATGGGACAAGCTTACAGGATGGTGACCTTAGGTCTCTTCACTTGTACGGTTTCTGAGAATTACTCTTGTCCTCGTAATGGTGGAGTCTTGTCTGTTCAAACACTTGGTGTCAGACCTTCAACAACTGCACATAATGACCTGTCCCAGACCTGGAGCCCTGAGTCTCTCACAGGCTAAGACAGAATTTCACCATTCACACCTGTAGGTAGGGACCACGCTCATCACTCAGGAAGCAGCTACAAAAGACTGAGACCATCATCCCCTCTACTCCTTCAAGAAACAAAGAGAATGAAAACTCTCTCTGGGGCATGAGACAAACAGACCCAGGACAGAGACAGAGGGACCGCACTCAGAGACAGGATTTGAATGGCCCCAGTGTTTTCATCAGGTAAATAAGAGGTTAACTAGATCTAAAAGGGGTTGAATCTCTGAGTGGTAATGAGGTAAATGTCAGTCTTACCCTCCCTTTACTCCCTCTCCCCCAACACACAACTCCCCATCCCCCCACCCGCCCAAACACAACATCCCCCCACACCCCAACCCACCACCCCACCACCATACCACCATACCTCATGACTCTGAAAAAAGCCTGTGCACCTTCCCGGACAGACTAGCCAAGCCCTGCTTGTTTAAATTCTACCTAATGTTAACCCCCAGGGTCGTGTTATCACTCAACAGTCTGATAAACAAAAAACCATCAGAACCAATTCAAAACCCCATCTGCAAGCTCCCTAGTAAGCATATATCAATCAGCAACCTCACACCCACGGCCATTCTCCCTCCAGTTCACTCTCTTTCTGGAGTGTGTGCACTTTGGGCATAAGAGGCTCATTTCGATCTCGCCCGCTCTGACTCCCCACAAACACTTGCCCACACGGAAGTCAAGGCCTCCGGGGCTCCTCAGCACCCCAGGCCCTCATGAGTGAGAAATAAACTGGTTCCGTGGGAAGCCACTAGACCCGCGGGTTGGGCGGAACTCCCCTGACCCAATCACCCCCGAGGTCACCCTCCCCAAACCCTCTCCACTGGGTCCGGCCTCACTGTATCCACACTGGGTCCCGCTGAGC
>PVHY01031380.1:0-12694 GCA_004024945.1 Uropsilus gracilis | reverse complement strand
CTTCCCCCCCCCACCCCGGGGTTTGCTACAAAGTAAAAATACCCTTCCTGTTTAGGCCTCTTTAACCTCTATGTTTTTCGGACACAGCTAATGGCATCAGTGCCTAAATTTTAAAGCTGTTAATACTGGGGTTCTGGCTTCAATACTGCCAATATTGGGGTCCCGGTTTCACAGGTTTCACTGACCTCAGTGGCCATGTACTCTCCAGGAAAGACAGAGGCTGACAGACGAAGGGCAACCTATCTCAGGGTCTCAGCTGCCACACTTCTGCCCAGCATGGGCAAGCAAAGTGCACATGAAAACAGCGGGAAGATGTGCCTCCATCGGTGGCACTGGGTCCCAAACCTGCCAACCCCATAGGGGGCACCCAGTCTTCTTTCTCCCCACAGCAGAACCGGTGTTCAAGGGATGCAGGGGAGAAATTGAAGTTATAGAATCTTCGCTGAGGTCACCCCACCAGTTGGTGAGCACATTCCCGGGGACTTCCATGTACCCACTTTAGCACACAGGTGGGAGACACAGTGTAGCACTCCCTCTGTAAGGGAGCCCAGTCCCTCCCTCTCTGGCTGGGGTGCCTATGAAGCAGGATAGCTTGAGCTCTGCCACCTGACTGTGGTTGTCATGCCCGGCAGCCCCCACGATGAAGGGCATTTCAGCCCAAGGGTAGCACTGCACACATGGGAGGCCAAAACCACAAGCAGGGAACCGAAAACCATGCCACCCAGATGCAAACCCAAGGCTTGTTTCGTTGGGGGGCTGCCTCCTCAAGAAGCTGAAGCCTGATACAAGGATTAGGTCAGGGCCGGGCACGGTGGCTCATGCCTGTAAGCTTCAGCCTATGAAGCGGCCGGGGCTAGGGATCGCGGTTCAAGTCCCGCCTGGGGCCCATAGCGAGACCTAGTTCCAAAAAAAAAAAAAAACAGCTGGGCGTGGTGGTGCGCGCCTGTAATCCCAGATACCTGGGAAGCTGAGGCTGGGGATTGCTTGAGTCTGTGGTACCCCGGGCAACGAGAGTCTGCGGTTCCACGGGCAAAAATAGCAAGACCTGGTCTCAAAACAAAACAAAACAAAACAAAACAAAAACAAGGATTAGGTCAACTGGGGTGGGACTTTGGTTCTGCCTGCCCCTTCCTGGAGCAATTCTGCCCCACGAGAGGTCTGACTGGGGCCCTGACTCCCCATGCCTGCTAATAGGGCTGCCAGTCTAGAGATCAAGCCAGTTGGTGGCTGATTGGTGGGTAACTGTTTTAACCCTGAAAACCCAAGTCCCATAATTTGGAAGCATAAATCCTAGCCTGTTGGGCTTGGATGACCTGGAATAACATCCAGAGTTAAATAGAAGTATACAACTAACAGCCAAAAAAATGTTTTGTGCAGAGTCCCGGGCAAACCAACCAGAGAAATAAGCCTCTATCTCCTTTGGGTGGGTACCTGCTGGCCTACCCTCTAGGGCAGGGCATCTTAACTCCAGGCCCTTGGAAGGGATGGCATGGGGCACCCTCCCAGAAAGCTCAGAGCAACTCTGCTCCAGGACAAGCACTCCTAAGTATGTTCTCAGCTTGACTCCTCTCCTTCCCTGGGGGTGACAGATACTGTGGGGTTCTCCCACCCACTCAAATCCCTGAGGGAAATGTGTGCTCCACAGGAATCTCACAGGTCCCCAGTGAGACGGAGCCAGCAGCTCCAGAACCTTACCCCTGGGCACAACCAAGTCACCTCCCTGTCCCTGCCCCTACTACTGGCTTCACCTCCCAAACAAGCTCCCATACCCAGTCTGAGGTCAGGATCAAATTTAGGGGGCCCTGTTCCCCATATATACAAGGGCACCTCTGTGCCCACACATCCACAAGTTACCCAGGCATCTACCCCTCCAGCTGAGTGCTATTACCTTGTGCCCTCAAAACGGGCAGGTGGAGACCTAAAGGGTCCCAGCTTCACAGGCCTCTGTTGGCACCGCAAGGCCCTTCTGCACATCAAGACACCCTGAACCTTGACAGATGGGGAAAGGAGCAAGTCTCTCCTTGGTGTGCTCAGCATTAGAGTGCAGCTGGGGAATGAGGTCCCTGAAGTCGCAGAGGCACCTAGCCCTGGTCTGGAAGCCTAGCAGCTGAGCTTGTCCTCAGGCTCAGCCACTCCCTTGCTCTTGTGCGCAACGATGGGAGCTGTAGTCTTGAGGAGGAGGACCCTCTCCCAGCACACTGTGGGAAAGAGCTGCTACAAAGGTGACAGGAAGAGCTGGTGGCTCTGTAGGGTGAGAGGAAGAGACTTCACCTTGCCACACTGTCTGAGAGGTCATAAGGGGTCAGAGTGGCCAGCCCAGGTCCAACAGGCACAAAGGGTGCCCAGAGGCCACAACAGCCTCAGGGACTGAGGACCCTAGAGATCACCTGGTATAGTCAACAGAAGTCCCCCAGGCCCTCACCTGCCACCCAGGACTGGATGGGGACCCTGACCCTGATTATTGGTTCAACCTTAAAAACTAACTTGCTGCAGAGTTCACTTTAAAAATCAACTCAATAAAAAGGTATTTTTCTGCCACTGGAAACAGAAAAATGGCCGCTGTGACTTAATTGCCTCCGAGTTCTTTGTTTTGCAACTCAATATTTACGATTTTGTTTTCTTATTAATGTCATTGTTCGAAACCTCCCCTATCATGTTCTACACTGGGCCTCGGGATACAAAGCAGAGGTGGCATTCACAAAGGCTTCCTCTGAAGGGGCAGGTGATGCCACAGAGCCCTGTTCTGCTACAAGTACCTCTCCCACTGAGCATTCACCTGGGGTGGGGTGGGGGGCATGGGGGCAGGCCCAGGGACAGGGAAGTTCACCCGGTGAACAAAGACTGAAAGTGAACCACCTGGGCAAAGGCAGAGAAGCATGAGGGTGGGTGTTGAAAAGAGCTGTTCGAAGGTTGGGTGTTGGGGAGAGATGGGGGGGGTGGGGGGCTCACAGAGTCAATGCTGCCAAAGGGGCTGCAAACTTGACTTTGGATGTGGCACAGGGAAGTTGGGGTGAGGCATGATGTGAAGGCCTACAACCAGAAGATGCTAAGGACCCCAGAGATTACTGATCTTGCCAGGCTCATTCTTGTGCCAGCCACATCTGCCAGAATGGTGTGTTAGGGAACTACCTTAAAAAACTCGTGCTTGGGGAAAGTCACTGGCAGCAAGGGCTTTGACCCCAGCAGGCAAGCCATCCTGTCCCCAGGCACTCAGGCCAGGGAGCACCCCACACACCCACATTGGAATTCAGGGCAGGTCCAGCCTGCATGCTGTGTTGGAGAAATGCAACACAATTAATTAGCCCCTAAAAAAGCATTTGAAGTGTTTATTGCAGGACTGCGCTCCTGGTTTTATAAGCAGATGGGGAAATAAAGCGATGGGGTTGACAAGCCAGGAACAGCTGCACGGGGACCCGGAACCTAATTCATAATTCAGCAGACTAATCAGAGAACATCTTCTGCAGACGCTATAATGAAGAGACGTGACGCTGCAACTGATGAGGCGTTTCCTGCTTTGCTCTGCTGCTCTGACCAAGACAGCTGCCCCTGCTCAGTCAGACCTCATGGTCGGGTGTCCCCAGTGTGGCTGAGTAGCCTTGACCCAGCCCAGGGGATAACACCCACTTCCTCAGCTGTAGCATTAAGTCATAAACCCATTTTTTTATAAACCTTTTTTTTTTTTTTTTTGGAGACTAGGTCTTCGCTATTTTTGCCCGTGGAACCGCAGGCTCTCGTTGCCCGGGGTACCACGGACTCAAGCGATCTCCAGCCTCAGCCTCCCAGGTAGCTGGGATTACAGGCATGCGCCACCACACCCAGCTATATTTTGGAACTAGGTCTCGCTACGGGCCCCAGGCGGGACTCGAACCGCGATCCCTAGCCCCGGCCACTTCATAGGCTGAAGCTTACTGGCATGAGCCACCGTGCCTGGCCTAAACCCATTTTTTAAGAGAGGAAATCCAGGACCAGGGAGGTTGAGCCTGAGTGACAGGCCCTGAGTAACCTGTCCTCCAACCTTGGTGGCTGCCAGTTCGGTCAGAGCCTCAGGCAAACTGGGGAAATCCTCATCTCCCTCAAATTGGGGAAGGAGAATGGGGGAGGAGGGATGGGTACAAAGAACATACTCAGCTCTATCAGGAGTTGAAAGGTCTGGCTGACTGATGGAATAGCTCCCAGGGAGACAGTGGAAGCTGGGCTTCTCCACTAAGTGGAACCTAGGAGGGCTGGGAGTCTGGGGGAGGGGTAAAGATAGCTGAAGTAGTTTCCTAGCCCCAAGAAGAGACCTAGGGTAATTGAACATAAAAATTCACATGCATTTTATGACTCTTCTGGCTCTAACAGGAGCCCAGTGTTCACAAGAGTCTTGGACTGTAAAATACACAGAATGCTATAAAGTCCTTGTTTTCTCCTCTCCTACTGTTAAAACAATAGGACATAGAAGGTATGTGTCGGATCTCCTAAGACCTGCCAACCCTTCAATACTTTCTGATGCATTTGCAGAGCCACCCTGTCAAGTGGGGACCTGTCAAGCCCCCCTGCAGGCTCTGCATTCCCATCTGCGTGCTGCTGTGTCTGGCAAGATATGAGCCACTCATGGCCTCCCAGACAGATAAAGCCTGTCATAAAACACATAAAACCACAGGCAATATCTAAGTGGCTGATGCTGCAATAGAGGAAGGCAAGGTTGCTGAGGTTCCCAACAGGAAGTTACCCAAACTTTGTGGAGCTGGACTTTGAGGTATAGGTAGGAGTTTGGTAGTGTGAATAGTAACAATCACTGTCCTCTGTGATAATGGCACTGAATGTAGGCTGACTCGGGTTAGAGAGAACTGAATCAGACCTCATTGAACTCCCAGGTCATCCTGACTGGTGGATGACCCACACACAAGCATCCAGCCTTTATATCAGAGTCACCTCCCCTTAAGCAAAGGATTAGGTCAATGATTCTGTGAATGACTCTCGTGTGCTCAGTCTGGAATTCAGACAGGGTAAGGCTCTGTGTAGCATCCTAGAGTTCCCCTAATGGCAGTCAGCACATGCCTGACCTTGGCAGGGTTTGGGATACCCATCTCCACATGACCTCACTGATGTTCAGATTCCTACATGGCATCTCCATGTCAGGAGCAAGAGGTGGAAGCTCCAGGATCTGAAGGCCAGGGCCCTGGCACAACTCCATGGCCATTGAACATTCATGGTCAAAAGTGTCCCAGGCCAGCATGGGTCCAGAAAAGGATGAAAACCAACATCACAGAAGGTCAAGGAACTGGTGACCACCTTTGGTGGCCCCTTGAGTCCCCACAGTCTGGGCTCAGCACAAAGTGCTAAGGACAGCCAAGGAGCCTACCCAGACCCCAATCATGAGCTGCAAATGTCCCATGCTTCTGGAAAACTGGCCAACCGAAATAACCCAAGGCTCTAGGCAGATCACCTTATGGGTATCTTTTACCCAAAAAAAAGCACATGTTGGCTGGAGGCTGGTCCCTCCCTCTCCCAGCCAGAGAATCTGAGTGTGTCTACACTTACTGCCACACTGACTTTCATACTCCCTAAGTGGGCAGGCCTCTCCAGGTCTCCCTCCCCTAGAGAATAAAGCTGCTCTGTTTCCTGACTTTAGGCCCAGGGGAGAACCCTTCCATGCCCACTCAGGTTGACCAGAAGGTAGTATAGTTCCTGGGCTGATGGGGTGCAAGGAGAATTTTATTTGTGCAGATCCAGCACCCACTGTGCACCTCACAGTCATACCACCCAACACTCTGGTAGGCTCAGAGCCACCCAGTAACATCCTCAAAAGTGGGTACTTTCTCTGCACATTTTCCCTGCCCTATAGGGTGACTCTGGTAGCAGCAATATCACTGAACAAACATGTCCCAGATTTGTACTGTGCAGACTATAACAGCTGCTGCAGCATAAATGAGGGGCTCTGGGAATAACCAAAAGCACAGCAGGGTGTGGGGGTCTGTGTCCTTCTGAGAAGGAGCAAGAGAGGTATGGCCACATCACCAGTCATGAGGGATGCCTGGGAGGAGACATGGGACCACTGCTGTCTCCTAAGACAGTCACCTATCCAGTCTCTATGGACACCAAACTGAATACTGAGAGGACTCTGGGGGACAAGGAGAATGAAGTCAGGCCCTCAACTGGGGATATAGGTAAACAAGCTACAGGGACCAATAGAGACCTACCCTGATTCATGTACCTATATCCACCCCATCACTGGTACAGCCATATCCACAGAGAACTGGAACCACTCTTGCCTCTGAGGCCTCCCAGGCTTAATGCTGGAGCCCACCAGAGGGTAGTCAGCACCATCAAAGTGACCTTGAGAGAGTTCCAGAATGGCCGTCCCCTGTCCACTCTACCCTCTCCTCACTGTACTCAAGTGCTCTGGCTCTTGGACAGAGCCACCTTGAGCAGAGGCACCACTGAGTTCCAACTAATTGCCAGCTCCTGCTGGCTCCCAGCTCTGCACTCTCTCCCACCTCCCTCTGAATTCCATGCTCTGGAGCCACTGGAGCTGCCTGTCATGAGAAATAGAGATTCTTCTCATTGGGTTCCATACTCACTGCCCACCCTAGAGACCTAGCCTGGCTCACAGGAAGACAACATAAGGAAAGGAATGGGAAAACCTCAATTTTCATTCTCTAATTTTTTTTACCCTTTCCAATTCTCCTCACGCTGATAGGAGTTTCTATCATAGTGGGAAGAGAACATTTGCGAGGGAACCAGATTCCCCTCAGACATATAGGGAACTGAAGGGTTCAGGATGGCTGATAGAGTCCCTACACATTGGGACTCCCATTGACCACCCTTGGTGCCCTCCCAACGTGTGGCAATCTGTCCTCAAGTGTGCACTTCGGTCCTCACAAGGAATGTGTCAGCCTCAGTTCACTGATGCTGCAACAGTTACATTAACTTGTAGCTGGTGGGACAAGTTATTGGACACAGAGCATTCCAGCTTAATTAGGCATCAGGAATCTGGGTATTAATTAAGGCAACAAAAGGCTCAGTGCAACATGGCCTGGTCATGCTATAAAGGCTTTGACCTGGGCACACGGGAGAGGCTGAGAGTATGGCCATTCAGAAGAGGGCAATGCTCTTCATCCTACAGACTCTCACTCCCTGTTGGCCTGATTGCTTCCCAAATCCTTGGGCACCACAGCTCTTCAGTTCCACTCACCAAGGGCCACTTAGGGCTTCGTACCCTGACCTACCCATGCAGATCTGGGCCTTCCTAAGCTTCATGAGTTAACACACATTTGTCCCTCTCCTTTCGATCCTTGTTTAGTAAGAGATCCCAAGAATTGTCTCCCAGAGATTGTCACAGCCAAGCCCTGCTCTGCCACAACCTTCTCCCTAATCCCCACTCTGGAGAAATCTGGACACAGACCTCCCCCAGTACCCTTTACCCTCCCCACACACACACATTTAAGTACTCAGGCCCAAGACGTAACTGAGAATGGTGGCCAAAGGAGGATCACAAGTGACAGGACCTGGAAACTACAGCATGCATACACAGCTTACAATCAACAACCTTACAATCAACAGCCCTCAGCCTGTGCCTCCCTCATTGCCACCTCCTCCTCTCACCCCTGCTCATGCTTTGCCCAACCACAGCCATAAGTGAGAATCACACAGTTACTTGCTAAACGCACAAGGTTTAGCATTTATGAGGGACACTTAATTCAACCAATTCTTTTAAAGAAGCAGATGAATTGAGAAAAACTAAGCTAGAGTAAGTGGCATAAAATGTGCCCTCCTGCTCCATTCTCAAATGAACACTCCCAACCTTCACTGCCTTCCAGGATTTCCTGCCCTAGGCCTACCTTTGGGTTTCACAGGACCAGCTACCCTTCAGACCCAAGACAGGCCAGGTCAGGGTCCAGGCCTTCTAATTCATTCCTCCTAACTCCTCACAGTATCACCTCCTTCCTCCTAGAAGTTCTAACTCCAATTAACTCCTTTCCATTCTCACTCCTCTGCAGAAGCTAAACAGAGGGGTCTGAACCAAGGGTCATAGAGGTTCAGATAGTTGATGCTGCAGCCACTTTCACATAGGCCCCTGGACTGAGTTCAGCCTTGAAATCCATGTGAGCCAAGGTGTGCTTATGAACCGGCTGTGGGGTCCTTCCTTTCTACTCTTGATCACAGCGGCCTAATTGGAGAGGAACCATGGACCCCCAATTAGATTCAGACCTGCCAGCCAGTGGAGTCTCTATTGAAACAGTCATATTGTCCTCCATAGAGTGGTCCCAAAAATACACATTTGTCAGCCTCTGACATTTCTCTCAAAATCCCCCCACGATTACAGTTCACCAGTAGCTTCTCTTAGGGCTCAGTCAAAAGGTGATGATTCAGTTGAGGGACGGGGTAGAGTAGTAGTGGGTCTAGAAGAGAGTCTGAGCACAGGCTCTGCACTGCAGTAGGACCCCTGCCAGCATTTTTTTTTTGAGACTAGGTTTCGCTATTTCTGCCCGTGGAACCGCAGGCTCCCGTTGCCCGGGGTACCACAGACTCAAGCAATCCCCAGCCTCAGCTTCCCAGGTAGCTGGGATGACAGGCACGCACCACCACACCCAGCTATTTTTTTGGAACTAGGTCTCACTACAGGCCCCAGGCAGGACTCGAACCATGATCCTTAGCACCGGCGGCTTCACAGGCTGAAGCTTACAGGCACGAGCCACCGTGCCCGGTCTCTGCCAGCATTTTGTCCAGACAAATGCTCAATGCTCCGCCTGGCTTTGCCATGGAACCAGGCGCCATGACTCTGCCTTTCCCCTCACCCCCACTGCCCCTCTTCTGTCCTTTTGGGTTTCTGGGACCGTGAGGTAAGGAGGGATCCCTCTGCTGAATTCCAGAGTGGCAGGAAACAACTCAATCTTTAATTCGGTGGCAGATACACAAGAAAGTGGAGGTGAGGAATAAGAAGTAAAGCCCACAAAACAAACACTTCAAATTCATGGAACACAGGCCTGTGAGACTAACTATAGACACCAACTGTCTCAGAAATGCAACCACCAAGGTCTTGACTGATGAGAATGGAATTTCCAGTTCAGAGATACGTTCAAGGCAAGGTAGGTACCCTCCCATTTCAGAGATGGGCAGTGGCCCCACAATGAGCCTGACAAAGCCATCTGCCAGTGCCTATCCAGATCAAGAAACTTTATATGCAGACATTGACTGGGAGAAACATTCCCAATGCCAACAACCAGCACTACAAAGCAAAGAAGGAGCAAAACGTGACAGAAGTTTGGTTGGAGCAGACGACCAGTAAGAAGGAGGAGGCACTGAAAGGACACAAACATGCATGAACTGGCTACAAAGATACACCTGGAAAACTAAGCACAGGCCAATGTGTCCCAAGAAAACATGTCCACACCTGGCAAAAGAACATCTCTCCAAAAGATGTGAAATTTACATATAAATTTTAAAAAATAATTTAAAAAAATAAAAATAAAGTATTTTCAGTAACATCACAGTAAAAAAAAAAAAAGAACATCTCTCCAGGAAAGAAAAAGAACTCAACAGACTAAAAATTGACCAATAACTGGCAGTGAAAGAAGAGGGGGAGTGACCAGAATGGGGAGCAAGGGGAAGGGGAGCGGGGAGGAACACCCAAGAGGCTAACAATAAAAAAAAAAGAAGTAAATTCAATCGGGACCATAAAAAAAAAAAAGCTCAATGCTATCATATTGACATTTCCCATAATGACTATCATATTTACCCCATTGGTAGAGACTGGATCAATGATATGTTAGTAATTGGAGATTGATTTTAATTAAGCCTTAAAAGTTTGTGACCATGCCCACAGTTAGCTGCAGAGGGTGTGATGGGAATGGGCCCTAGTGCCCTGAACCCAGGTGGGGCAGGGAAACAACTTGGGCATACTTGGGACCCCACCAAGCCACCCATGGCTTAACATTGTTCTTCTCACTGGGTGCCCAAGTGGTAGGATTGGCTGGGGTGGTAGATGTGAACCAAGGGGAAAAGTCTGAAGCGTAAGGGTCGGCCTGGATCTTGCATAATACAGAGTCATGATGCTCCTCCTTGACTTGGAGGGCTCCAATGGGGTCCCTGCCAACTTCCTGCCCAGCTCTCTCTGGATTTGGCCATCACTCCTGCCTGTTCCCCAGGACTTCTCATGACAATGCCAGGAGTCAGAGGTCTTGTACATGGCTCCCCTCACAGCCTCCTAGAACCTCTCACTCCAAACGTCTCCATCACCTTTCACCACCATCCCCAGCCTGCTGACAGGTTTAATGACAGAAAGAAAGTCATTAGCAGTAGTGTATTATTAATGAGGAGCCTAATTAAGCAGACCACGAAATCATCTCATCTCATCCCCAGCCCCTGAGAACTAATGGTGGAGTATTGGGAGCCCTCAAAAGGGTTTGCCTGGATATGTGACTGGGAACCTGGGTGATTGTCTGAGGCCCCAAGTATGGATTGAGATATAGTCAATTTCATGTCTACCTGCACTCCAGTCTCTGGTTAAGGCCAAGTATCCCTCAAGATGTTATACATCCCACCTTCTGAATCTCTCTATTGATTCTGAATCTCTGCTATTGGCACAGAAGTGCCCTCCCTGGCCTCTGATCCCTGAGTCAAGATTCACGGGACATCCATTACCCATGGAAAGTGTTTCCAAGTGAAACCAGCTCATTCTTTGGCCCTCTGCCCTTGGGAGACTATCCTGCCGCCTACTATCCAGCATGCTCGTCTACAAAGGGAAAGGCAGCTCCCAGGGACCTCTCCTTGGGGAAAAGCTGGCTTGACACAAAGCATGTCCCAGAATCTCCTGAGCCAATGGTTGTGGACTCCATGTCCACAGGGTGAGTTGGAGCAGTGACTGGAAGAATCTTCTAGGCTGACCAAATATCTCAATCCCAAGGGTCACACAGAGCAAATTTCAGGACTGGCCTGGGACTTAAGGACCCCAATAAATAGTAATATTAGCACCCAGTGATAGTACCTCACCTTTTCTCTAATCCCACTCTACTGATGTGGAATCTCAGCCCCAATTACAGAGCAGAAATTGAACCAGGCCACTTCCACAGACCCTGAAAGCCTGTGTTTCTGTCTGGTCCTCTGTTTTGGGGGTATATCTGGGAGCCCCCAACTCTGAAATCACTGGCCCGGCTAATCTATGCAAGAAGGTGGGAGACAAAAGGAGGGGATAGCTGCTCAACTATGATGGGCTGTGAGCAGGAGAAGACATGGAAAGCAAGAAAGGAGAAAAATTTCCCACTCCTCTTCATCACTCATAGGTCATAGTTAAAGCCACTGCATATCACATGGGTAGACAACTGACTCCTACTAAGGAGGGCAGGAGGGATCCACGAGGCAATCTTAAAAGAGTAATCAGGCTTGAAGGAATCTCAAAATAGCTTACCTCAGAACAGAGAACTTTGACTGGTTAACGAGTGAGTATTGGTGAGTAACCTCAGGTGAAAGACTGAGAAGGATCTTCTTGGTCAGTGTTAGGAAAAAAATCAGGGGCCAACCAACCTGGCTTATAGACCTGGGGCAGCTCTGATCTGTTCAAGGCCTCAGTTTATTCATTTGGTGTGTACTTGGAATAAGGATAATGAACAAGGTGATGCTTGTTAAAGTGGGAGGTAGGAACATACTAGGAGCAATGATCTACCAAAAAGGGATGAACCCCAGTAAGCAGTGGAGCAGGCTGCATAAATGTGATAGGCTCCAGCAACAGCAATGGAAGCATTTGGTGACTTGTGGAGCAACAATCCAGAGGAGCTCTGCATCTATAGATAATGTCATGACTAGGAATGAGACTTGAACATCTTGTGGATGGTGGAGACAAGTGTAGACTTCAACTGGGGTGACACTGAAGGATTCACATTTCATTGAAAGGAGGCAGGAAGAGAGAAGAACCTGGGGTTGTGGTCTAGAGCAAGAGATATCAGTGGTAGACCTGCTGGTTCAGACAAGAACCCTAGAGAGGGGGGACAGAGGCTGTGTGGAAGCTTACACCCTTGAGGGAGGAGAACATCTAATGGAGAAGCTAGAGTTCTCCAAACAGGCTAGATCTCTAGTAAAGATAAACATAGACACTTTTATCTGCACTCTTCTTAGTGCTTACCTCAAGACACAGTGGGTTCATACTGCTGATTCTATCATACTGAACACCATAAAAAAGGAAGATCAGTGATTCCAACATTAGCCTAGTTCCACCCCAACTCAGCTGCCTTCCTGGGTCCTCCCCAACTTTGCTGACTCAGCAATTGCAAAACAGCTCTGAGTACATACAGAAGCAAGAAGAGGTCAAAAATTTCAAATTAAGTCAAACAAAACCACAGCACCTCCTGCAGGGAAAACAAAATGATTCAAACTCTAAGTTACTGCTACAGACAATTAAAAAAAGATGGGGAGGGAAACTTCAGTACCAAAACAGCCAAAATAATAAAACACATAGCAACATGAGACCTCAAGAGAGCATATCATCACATATGAGAAAAACTTTCCATAATCAAAACACACAAAAATATGGAAGATTAAAAAATCTTCTGTACATTCCATCGTGTATATGTACCACATTTTTTTTTTCTAGCCAATCATCTGTTTGGAGGCATTTGGATTGTTTCCATATCTTGGCAATTGTAAACAGAGCTGCAATAAACATCCACATACAGGTGTCCTTTTGAATTAATGTTTTCATGTCCTTTGGGTAGATTCC
>PVHY01031379.1:0-12675 GCA_004024945.1 Uropsilus gracilis | reverse complement strand
ACTCCCCCTGTGGGGATACTCCCCGTGTGGGGCTGGTCCACCCATGGGGATACTCCCTCTGTAGGGCTAACTCCCCTGGTGGGGATACTCCCTGTGTGGGGCTGGTCCACCCATGGGGATACTCCCTCTGTAGGGCTAACTCCCCCTGTGGGGATACTCCCTGTGTGGGGCTGGTCCACCTCTAGGGCTACTCTCCCTGTGGAGATGCTTTCCCTGGAGGGGCGAGTGAGAAGCCACAGCACCTGGAGGTAGGGAGGGCGCATGCCATTGGGGTGACCTTTCCTGACTCCAGGCTTTTGTCCCAGACCTGTCTCCCTGCCCGGGAACTCGCATATGCTAAGCACTCTCTCCCTCCAACTGTGAGCGCAATTCTTCCCTGTCCAGGCTTAATGTCACCACTGTGATTAGCACCTGCATCAGGCGTCCGCCTCCTCGTCCCATGCCCGCCTTTCCCATTCATCTCTGTCTCCAGGTGAGGCGAATGGCAGCTGGAGGCTGGAGAACATTCCTCGAGTAATGAGCACAGCCTTCTGGGGCCAGCTGCGCCTCCAGGTCCACAGAGGTGGGTGTGCGGCTCTCTGCGTGGCTGCTTTTTGCTTGAAAAGCTCCTCTGAAGGCAGGGGAAGGGGGGCGCCTCTTTCTTTCAAGAGAAGCTGTTGGAAAGCCCTGGTTGCTGGGCATTTGGGATCTTGTTGGGGCTGATGAGCAAGGCAGGGCTGACCTGGGGGGCCAGGCAGATGGCCGCACTGACAGAAGGGGGGGGCAGTGTGCTGAGGTGGCCCTGGGAGCAACCTTGTGGACGGAACACCTGCATTTCCTGAGCTTTCATGTGGTTCCGGAACCAACGCTGGGCATGTTTTAAAGCTGCTCGGCCCGAGTTATTTGTTTTGATCCGAGTGTTTTCACTCACACGCTGTTCGCGCAAAGAGAAATTCGCTCCCAGCTCCAGTTTGAATTTTTGGGTATCGCCCCCGCTACGATCTGAAAGAGCTCAATTGTAAAATACATTTTGGGCTCTTTCATGTGGAAGTGCCCAGTTTCTGTTATGTGTTCATTTTTTTAAACAAAAACCGGCAGTTTCATCTGCAACGACATACATATTTTATAATCATAATGCACATTAAATACAGCCGCGGGACCTACTTGACGTATGTCCGCTATTCTGAATGGTAAAGTCGGTCCGAAAATTAAAGGCTTCTCTTACATCTTGAGAACTAAGATTGCCAAGTGAAATGGAGGCTTTCCAAGTCATGGCCTACTCTGTTTTTATCCTAAATTGGTTCTTTCATTGGCAATAATGAAGGAAGAATGACCCTTATTCCACTGTCAAACATCAGCACTTAATTTTTTTGATTTATTCATTATTTCTTTGAACTTGCT
Organism: Uropsilus gracilis; assembly: GCA_004024945.1. Taxonomy (NCBI): domain Eukaryota; kingdom Metazoa; phylum Chordata; class Mammalia; order Eulipotyphla; family Talpidae; genus Uropsilus; species Uropsilus gracilis. Next base: position 11,295 of record PVHY01031379.1, on the reverse strand, counting down.
TTTTTTAATTTTAATTTTTTAGGTTGTATTGAGGCACCCACACATATCAGGCTATTTGTTTCAGGCATACCACGCAATTTGTATTTGTGCACATTTGTAGACATTGTGAAATAATCCTCAGATAAGTCCAACTGATATTATCTGTGACTTTACATAGTCACCAAAGGATTTCATTTTCTCGTGATGACTTTTTTTATTTATGACACACACATATTTACATTGTTATATTCCCCAGGCCCCCACCCCCACCCTGTTGAACTAGCTGAATCCTGGGGTGGCTGTGCTGGTGACTTAGGAAGCTCCATGTTGCTTCCCTTAGCGGCTGCACCAATTCCCACCAGCAGCTCACCGCCAGCCTCCCTTTATTCACGACCTCGCCTACTCTTCTTATTTCGTCTTTTTGATGACACACGTTCTAACAGGTGTGTGGCACTATCACATCTGCTCTCGATTTGCATTTCTCTGAAGAGTAGGGATACTAAGCACCTGTTCCTGTACCTGTTGGCTATTTGTATATCTTCTTTGGAAAATGTTGGTTCAGATCCTCTACCATATTTCAGTGTTTGTTTTATTTGTACTGTTTATTTTATTTGTACATATTTTGGATGGTAACCCATGGTCAGCTGATTTGTACATATTTTCTCTCCTTCAGTAGGTTGCCATTTTATGTTGGTGAAGGTTTCCTTTGCTGTACAGTAATGGGTTAGAAAATATTAATAATAGAAGAAAATATTTCTGGAAATTATTTTCCTAGAAAAAAGTTGAGAAATTATAATGAACTTTTCCAGGTAGAGTTAATGATCTCATTTTTCCTTGATGGGGCTCTCCATAAAACAGTGTACACCGTGTGTGTCTGTGTGTGTGTACTTTCTTAGGTGCATTACATTTTTGGTGAGGGTAGATAGATGATTTCTTGACCATTTTTGGGACTGACTTCATTATATTATCAGAATTTATATGACAGATATTCATTTACCTGGACAATTTGACCCTTCACTCCTGGTTTATCATCATTCATCTTCATTTCATAGAATCAAGCCAGAGAATTAAATGTCAACTCTGTGACATTAATAGTGTAGATGCATTTCAAGAGGTTGCTTTGAGTCTCTCTTGTAGGAGAATTTCTTTATCTCGCTAACATGACCTTCTTTTCAGCTGTTGTAATCGGAAAAATAGCCATTGTTATTCTTTGGAACTTTTCCACTCTCTGCGGCCTTCTTTGAAAGAATCATTGTTCAGATACTTAGCTTTGCTCCCATACAAGTGAAGAAGTATCTATTCTTGACAAGGCTCAATGTACTTGCCAAAACACAATAGTGATTGTTAGCTAATCATTATTGCGTGTGCAGACAAAGGCTCTTTAAAACGAGTGTAGGTTTGTTCTCTAGCAACAATAATTCAGAGATGAAGTTTCATCCATCATTCTGTGGCAGCTTTGGAGGCTGCAGCTTGGCTTAAAGCTCTGATAATGTTACCTGGGTCAGGGACTACCCCTTTTAAATTTTTGTTACTGAGGGTTCTCCCACCTGCATGCGAGCAGTTGCCCAGAGATCAAACTTTAGTAATAAGGGTAAACATAGAGGTTTATTTACATATGGGAAAAACAAACTAAAAGAGCCTAATATTCCACACCCTCACAAGTGTCCTAAGCAGAAAGGAACACAATTCTGCTCCTCAGGGTGCTGTCTGGAGTTTACCTCAGTCCTAGTGCGCCTCAGTCCGAAATCACCAAGTCACGTCCTTGTCCTTTGGTCTCCGTCACTCCAATCAGCATCAGATGAATCCCCCAAACACGAGGTTCAGCTTGTGTCTATTCAGCTTGCACAGTGGCTCAGTACTTCCTCAGGGTCACCTCTCCTCCACCTTCACACAACTCCTGACCCTTTGGGGCCCAAATGCTGGGAGAGCCCCAGAAGACTCAACCTCTGAGTCCTTTTCCTCCAGAAGCCAAAACCTCAGAGATTTCTGAATTAATCTCCTCTCTCCTTCCCAAAGTCTGTCCCTTAGCCTCTGCTCCTTTCTTTTTATCTCCTTTCTTTCCCTTCCCTCCCCTCCTGAAAACCAGAGGCTCCAATTTCCTTGCGCAGACTCCTCATATTCCATTTTCTCTTTCCCATCATGGCCTTAAGACAAGAGCCCTGGGATGCTAGTGGTACCTATTCACCATAGCTGCTCAAGATTTGCAACAAAGGAAAGGAAGGAAGTGCCCTTACCTGGCTTAGGCCATTCTCCACCCCTGTGTTTTTCAGACACAGCTAATGGCAACACCTAAGATAACACTGCCCGTGTTGGGGTCATGGCTGCAATAAGAGATGAGGAAAAGGGAAACAAACACCTGTGGCACCAGTGGCGACAGTTTAACTGAGTGGGAAGGAATATGAAGCTCAGTGAAACTAGAGGCTTGTATATACCTGCGTCTCAGGCGCTCGAGCCCCTCTTCCCCCCCTCTCACCCCAGCATGACTAACTGAGCATTGTGCCAAGTGGTTGCAAAAATCTGCCCGTGTGCCAGGTGGTCATTTACTGTACTTTGTGATCACATGTAGTCTTCTGAAACTCTAGAGAAATTCCTCAGTATGAATATGTCCTACCCAAGGGATCAAAATTCCCTTTCCCAGACTTCTTTGCTTCTGGGGGCAGTCACAAGACGCAGCTTAGCCAATAAGATGCAAACATGATGTTGTTAGGTGCAGCCATGTGAATTCGCTCAGCTGATCAGGAGCGGGCATGGTGTGAGGTCACAGGGGAAAGGATGGTTCATGGAGCAGCTCTTCTGAAGTTGCATCTTCTCAGAGACCACCAAAGTGAGGATGGCTTCTCTTGCTGGAAACATCTGACCGCTAGCTCTAGCTCCAGCACCTGGAATAAGAAAGGGGTCCCAAATAGCTGGGCATGGTAGCATGCACCTGTAATCCCAGCTACCTGGGAGGCTGAGGCTAGGGATCACTTGAGTCCCTGAGTTCGAGACTACCCCGGCCAACATAGTGAGACTTAATCTCAAAAAGAAAGAAAGAAAGAAAGAAAGAAAGAAAGAAAGAAAGACAGACAGAAAGACAGACAGACAGACAGACAGACAGACAGAAAGAAAGAAAGAAAGAAAGAAAGAAAGAAAGAAAGAAAGAAAGGGGTCCCCTGGCTGTTTATTGAACAAAAGGATGCTTGATGTTTCCTTCTTAGTCTAGAAGGTATGAACAGTAGCGCTTATGAACAGAAGAGCTACTTCGGCAATGATACTCAATGTGCTGGCTGTCGCGTAGCTCAGACTTGACATTTTACCAACAAGCCCAAGCTGGGGAGGTCATATTGCTCCTGAAAATGCGCCACCAAAATGAACTCCGTGTGACTTGGGCTGGGCTAAGAATCCTGCTTTCCGGAAGCAAGCGAGGGGAGAATTGCAGAAGGTAATTGTGTGTTTGTTAACAGGCCCTTCCTGTCCCCCAGTGTGTGCTCAGAATGTGAGTCTGGAGAGGTCTAGAGGGACCCGGGGCTCAGACCCCTCCCATGGTCCCACCTCTGCACCAGTGAGGATAGGAAAAGGTGGCCTAGCTCCGCAAGAGCCTCACTCCTCAGCAGACTGCATTGTTTTCCCATTGTGCTATTAGCATGTGAATCTTGCCTCTGAGCTCTGCAAACAACAAAGCCCTGTAACTGCTGGCTTCCCCGGTAGCACCTTCTACAGAGACTCTCCCAGGATCTCGCGAGCAGATAATGTTCTTTCCAAATGAGCTATTTTGTAATCACACTCCACACGATTGTTTAAAATGATGATTATTGTTTCACCTTAATATAAAAAGATTTATTTGCCAATACCACACCGAGTTTTCCCAGCAACGCTTATGCTCTGTGCCTCTCGGCTCATCAAGGACTGAGGGAACCGGGAGGCTGTGAAATGCAAACGTTGGTTTCTGATTCTGTACAATTTAAGAGACTGGGGAGCAACCATTTTATATTCAAAGGTAAACCTTACTATTTGACCTTAGCGCTGCGCAGGGGGGAGCTGGCAGAGGGGAGGAAAGACAAAGTGGAGGGAGGTGCTCGTGTTGGGAGGAAATAGGGTGCAGGAGAAAGTGAGCACTAAGGAATGATGCTCCTGCCACACACTGCGGGGTGTAGGACTGGACTTCTCCAACCTGTGGCTTCTCCAACCCGTGACACTGTCTTTGTCCAGAGGTGGGTGATCCATGTGGGAGCCCCATTAGGAGTCAGAGATCCAGGAAAGGTAAAGACAGATAGAGAAGACAGCAGGTGACGCTAGATAGAGTCTGGGCGAATGTGACCACTGACTTGAGGTCTCTCCATCACACACCTGCACGTGGGGTGAGACACACCCAGGCTGGCTGAGACAAGGCAGGCGCTGTTCTGAGACACTGGCTTCTGTCTCCCTGCGCTCTCTCCTGCGGACATGAGCTTGTCTTCTGCCGTCGTCACTCTGAGCAGGTGTGTTGCTTGGGGTTCCTGGCCCGTGTTAGCACCTCCCTCACTGCCTCCGCATGTCTGTGAGCCTGTGACGCCTGCCTGATAACATCTAGGCTGCTTTTAGGTGAAACATCTTGTGACATGGAGCTCGGAGGGTTCTAGTTCATCATCCTGTTTCCTTTAGACCTAGGATGTGTTGATATCAGGTCGAAAGGGAAAGAAGCCACCAACCAACAAGCCACGGGGAAAAAAAACCCTCTTAATACGCAGTTTCTGCCGCCAGCTTTCCTACCAGATGCTTCTCACCCACATCTAGCAGTTACCACTCAAATGCAGTTCAGCAACAGGGTTTTAATAACAAGGGAAATTAACCAGGAAAAATCCTTAAAGAAGTGGCCAATTCTCTTACCCCAGTCACCATTTTCAGTCCCAAAGGTCCCAAAGACACATGTCCAAGATGGTGCCCTTTCCTCCTCCACATCTGAGGCAGGCACCCCGCAAAGTCCAGTCTTTTTCCAGGGCCTTCTCTCTTTGCTTTTTCTCCAGTGTTCCACACTACCCCACTTCTCCAAGGCTCGTCAAACTTCTTCCAGAATTGCTGATGCACAAATCAGCTTTCCAAATCCCTGGCATCTCCAGGTACCAGCTCACTAGGCCGCCTTGCTGCGGTGCCACACTCTCCACACTGGCCATTCTTTGCCGGCCACCATGGCTCCTCGCCACCTCCAGCTCACACTTCCAGGGGACTTCCCCTGGCCAGGCTATGTGGGCCTGTTCTCTCAGTCCACCATTCTCATCTCCTCCCTTTTTCCTTCTTTCCCTATCCTTACTCCTTCCTTTTATCTACCTTTTGGCGCTTCTTGCTTCTTCTCACGCGTCTTTCTCTCAGACTCCGCCCACCAGGGTATTTTGGCACCAATAGAATTTTTAACTGTCCCTACCCTGTATCACAAGCAATGACTTTTTCCAAATGGCTGTATATCTGGAGTTAGTTTCCTGTTCTGAAGCCACCTCTCCTTTATTGTGAGCTAACGAGCTGTCTCAGATATCACTCTGGTAACCAAAGAGCAAACACGTGTGAGCATTTACTTGTGGCCACCAGGTCTCTGCTGCCACCACTCAGCTGCACAGAAGCTGCTGTCTGGGAGTGGACGGTGTGGCTGTGCCAGTTACACTAATTTAAGACGGTGGTAGGCTGGATTTGGACTGTGGGTTCTAGTCTGTTGACCCCTGTTCTCAATTATGATTCTCTAGTTTCATAGTTTTGGATCAAGGATGCAAGGGGCTCTACTTTCTTCTCAGAGTTATGATTCCCAGTTTGTCATTTTCTCTGTTCCAGTAGGGAATCCATTTCTCATGAAATTCATATTTCTCATGAATTTATCATATTTAGTAGGGAGTCTGGGACTCGTTTAGAGAAAGCGTCATCTCAGTGGCTCATGACATGTCTCTTCCTGATCTCATTTCTGCTCATCTCTCCCTTTACATGGCCTCCTTGCTGCTATGCTCCTGCCTCACTCTTGCCCCTCCCTGTTCTCTCTGTTTTCAACATTCTTCCCCCAACAGCCACAGGTCTCTCTCCATTTTCTTCAAGTCGCTTCTCTGCTTCCTGACCTTCTCGGAGAGATGGTTTGCGCTGGTCCGTGTCTAGTTGGGAACATAGGAACAACTCAAAGTATTTCAAACAGAGAATTTAATCGAGGGGACTGGTTACACATGGGAAGGTCTGGAGGAGCAGAAGGGGAGGTGGGCGGAACAGAGACTGATGACAATAAGAGGCTGAGAACAAAGGAGGAGGTGGTGTCACCCAGAGCTCATGCTCACTTGCAATGCCACAGAGGGAGTTGCTTGACGCTCCTCCACCACCACCTTGCAGGAAGAAGACCAGGAGCTTCAGGTCACTGGTGTCTGGGAATGAGACGATGCCTGCTCTTGGTGACAATACTCCTGAGCAGCTGCTGCTCTTGTCTTACTCTGTCTGACTAGGGAGCCCCATCCATTCTGGTAACTGCCTGAAGCACCACCACAGAGAGAATATGGCTTCCTCCATCCTCCTTCCTCCCCCCTTCTTTTCCCCCATCAGTGTCTCCCATTGGCTGAACCTTGCCAGCTTGGCAACAATAGAGACCTTGAAAGAGAATCTCCCCTGCTGTGTTCCCAAGGGGACCTGGGAAATGTAGTTTGCAAGCTTCCAGTCCCTGCTCTAGAGAGCTGGAAGGCGTAGCATAGAGCGTGTCTGTCATGTGGGAGTTTGCTGGGAGCTGCCTTCATAAAATCCCACAGACTTACTTACCCAGCAGCACTTTCTCATTGTTCTGGAAGCTTGCAGCCAAGGCAAGGACAGGAGAGTCAGAGCCTTCTGAGAGCCATGTGGGAAGGGTCTGTTCTAAGCCCGCCTCTCTGAGTATAGGTCACCATCTTGTCCTGTCTCTTCATGCCTTCCTCCCTCTCCATGCAGCTGGGGCCAGGTTTTCTCTTTTCAGACCACCGATCATATTCGATGGTGCTCACCTCATGGCCACATTTTCATTGTTCCCCTTTAAGAGAGAAATTAGAGCTCCAAGTGCAGTGATGTTTTGAAGTTCTGTAGGGTTAGGGTATATGGTTTTTGGTGGTCACAATTCACCCAGACCAACAGCAGGGGAGATTCTCTTTCAAGGTCTCTATTGTTGCCAAGCTTTCCTCTTTACAATCTTTAAACCAGGGCTTACAGTCTGAAATGGAGGCCCTTTTCCTACCGTGATCTTCCATGTTTGGTTTTCCCCAGTTTCATCCCAATTCGCTCGGGGAAATGGCAACGTGGTGCTCAAGTTGTTTTCTGACTCCCATTGCCTGAACTTTGCCAGTTCCAGCTGCAAGGGAACCTGGGAAATGTAGTTTGCAAGCTTCCAGCCCCTGTTCTAGACAGCTGAACCTGGACGCTAGGTTGCTTGTTTGTGTGTCTCCAGAGGTAAAGATTGAACAGATTCTTGGTGAACAAGCGCTGGTTGGGGCTGACTGATGAGTGTAAGTAGCTGTCAGGAGCTTTACTTAGTCTCTGCCACAAAGATACCGGCGTTCCATGGGCCAGGAGAGGGGCCGTGCCTTGGCGCACGCTGGCGACGAATGCCTCGCTCTCCCAGCTGATAACGCTCACTGCACAGCAAGGCAAGGGGCTTCCAGAGAGAGTGCACAGCTGCTCTTGACGGGCCGACCTCAAATCAGATGTCAGTGTTTCTTTCCCATGGGCCCCGACCTGGCAGCTGATGGACGAGCCAGTGACTAAGGCAGACAGCTGCCCTCCTTGGCTTGATGTAATGGGCCCCTCCCGGGGACACGAGATGGATGCCCATCCTCTCGGCCGCCTTGTGCCTTGTGCCACGAATACCCCACCAGAGAGCCTCCCATTCGCTCTCTGAATCTCGAGCGACCTTGGAAATGGCCTAATCTGTCTCGGCAGACTGAAGATAGAGAAAACAAACCAGAACCAGCAGACCTGCTGTTTCCTGCTATTGATCAGTGGCTGGAATGAAAGCTCATTAGGAGCCGGGAGATGTATCAGACGTGGATATCAAGGGTGGAAAAACTCAAAATAGGCCCTGGCAGCCAGCAAAGTGGCAAAACAACACACACATGCACACACATCCACGCACACACATGCACACAGACACATGGATGTACAGAGGAAACCTTTGCTCCTCCCCTTGCCCAGTTTACTCCAGGAGCTCAGCCGTTTCTCTCCAATCACACCACTTTGGAAGCGGCACCAAGACAAAGAGCCCTTGTAGTAATCAGTCCTCTAGTCAGTCTTACAATGGGTGCATGAGGCCATGCCATCTTACATATGGGTACACTGAGGCCGAGAGGGATGAGCGGATGCACCCAAGATTTCCCACGCTTGCTCCACCACGTCCGTCTCAGCTGACAGCCAAGGATTTCTCGTGCCACGTGTTTCGGCTCCTCTGCCTGCCGAGACGTGGCAGGGTCCTGGCGCAGGACTCCACGATGCCGGCTCTCGGCTCCAGGAGGCGCCAGAGCTCGAGCCAGAACCCGCAGGGCAGCCAGGCGCTCATGGGCTCAGGTTCAGAGCTGGTGCTGGCCAGCCTGTGAGCGTCAGCAGGCACTCTCCCCTGCTCGCCCTCCTGGCCTGCCTGGGAGGCAGGGAGATTAAGCCAGCCCCGACACACACCCTGTGCAGGGCGCTCTCCCAGAGGGGTGGGCGCCAGCCTGTTCAGATCCGGCCCAGCTGCCAGCAGGAATAGAAAGTCAGAGTCCCGCAAAGTTCAGGGGGCGGACCGGAGCCGCGCCTGGTGATTAGCGGAAGGGACGTGTTGGTCGGGTCCTTGGGGCAGCTGAATCAGTGGGGCGCAAAGAGACAGATGGACATTTACTTTAAAGGAATTGGTTGGCATTTGGGGCCAGCAAGCCCCGAGCTGGCAGACCAGGCCGGCAGATGGGCAGAAGCCCAAGAAAGAGCGGATAGCACAGTTGGAGTCCAAAAGGCAGAAGGGAGGATCCCGGAGGGCAGGAGAATCGCCACCTTTTCTCTCGAGGCCTTCAACTGATTGGGCGAGACCCACCCACCTGTTTCCTCAGCAGCTACTAGTAAGCTGTGTGTCACGCCTGGAAATGGCCTCCACAACATGATCCCCACCCCCCACCCCTGTAGGTGTCTGCCCAGAACTGAACACCACAGACTCATGAAGTGGACACAGAACTAACCATCTCAGCCGGGGATTTCCAAAGGCCCCAGCATGGGGGGGCCGAGCCCCCCTGAATGTGGGTCAGTGGAGATGTGGAAGAGCCCAGGCGGCTGAGGAGGCACACCCAGGCCAGTCAGACACCAGGGGAGGGGTGGGCTGGGGAGCGGGCCTGAGGATCTGCGTTTCTGGCGGGTGCCCGATGTTGCGAGTTGGCATCCTCGCCCCGCCAGATGCCAGCAGCGACAGCGGGCCTCGGGCGCAGGGCAGACATGACCGTGTCTGCCCAGGGCTGGGCCAAGGTCCCTGCGGTGTGGCGGGGGGGGGGGGGGACGCTGCCCGCAAGGCCCAGGGCGTGGTGGCTCCCGTGGACGGAGTGCTGAGCCCAAGGCCCTGCTCCATGGCCCAGGAAGGCCGAGGGGTCACGGTGAGACGCCCGTGTTTCGAGCTGTGGCGACAGCTGCGTCCTGCTGGCCCCCTGCGGGGGACGACCTGGCAGCTCAGAGAACACAGGCCTTCCCAGCAGAGCGGCCCACCTGGCTCCGCGGGGAGGAGGCTCGTGGTCAGGGCCCCAGGCTGGGCTGTGCCCCGCGCTCTGGAGGTCATCTCGGGGTCACCGTGGCCAGTGCTCGGTCACCGTGGCCGAAGGGGAAGAAGCGCTTAGGTTTCCAGATGGACACGATGGCGACTCCCTGCCTCTTGGCGACTCCGGGGCGGGAGGGAGTGCGGGGCGTCAGGCTTCAGCCAGGGTCCTCTGTGTCCAGCAGCAGCAGCAGCAGCAGCGTCATATGCGGTTGCGTAAGGAAGGGCCGTCCCACCCTTCCCGGGCCCTGCTCTGTTCCCCATAGGACCCTCTGCTCTCGCTGAGCGCGCTTGCTCCACCCTCCTCCCCGGGGGACAGAGGACTCTTCTGGGAGATGGGGGGGGCTGCATCTTCTGCCAGGTGGTCACGTCTACATGATGCCTCCACTCTGGGTGGCCGGCGCCTCCTGACGCCCACATGTCCCGCCCTCGCCCGCGGTGTCTCAGCATCTGCCCTGGTGTTTGCTGCGTGGTGTCCCCCTGCCCTCCTTTCTCCTGGCTCCTGTGAGGACTTTCACGCTGCAGGATTTGGGGGGCAGGTTAGGGCGATTCTGGATGCGAACTGAGGGGCAAGACTGGAGGCTTGGGTTCTCCCGGGCCCTGGTCTTGGTGCTAGTTCTGCAGCCAGTTCTGCAGCTCGCAGAGTGGACGGCTGGACGGACGGCTGGATGGGCAGGTGGACGGACAGGTGGACTGCTTCTGTGTTGCACCTATGGGTTTTTTGTTCCGAAAACTGTGGGTTAGTCTCAGTTTTTTGTCCCTAAAACTGAGTTACTCCGAGGCTTTTCCTAGCGTGAGGAGGGCCCCCCGGTAGTTGTTCTGGGGCGAGGGCCTTCTCTGGGGCCTAGGGCCGCAGGTATGTGTGCGCCCGACTGGCACTGGGAAGGGCTGCTCCCTCCTGGTCCCTGTGGGGGTGGGGTGTCCCCGCTTCTGTCTCCCGGGCAGTGTTTTCCAAGGACTGACCCAGGTTCGCCGAGAACCTCTCCCGAGTCCGAGCTCGATGGAGCCTGGAACCCATTAAAACGTTGTTCTGCCTCTTCTGTTAATTGAAACGCTAGCTTTGCTCCTCCGGCGTCTCCGGGTCCCGCACCTCGCAGGGCCTGGAATTCCGGGTAAAGACCTGCGCCGCCCCTGCCGATGAGGAGGCGCTGGAAGCTTGTCCGGACCGTTCGCTTCTTGTTCGCTTTCCCGCCGCGTCCTCCAGCGACTCTTGGCGCCTTCGGAAGCCTCTGCTGCTGGCTTTTCATCCGCCCGTGGCTGACGTGATGGAGGGCTTCCTCTTCGGCCGCTGGGAAGGAACTGGGCTCCTTCCTTCACCCTCCCTTGGCGGGTGGCCTCTGAGGTGGGGTCTGACTGACCAGCTCCCTGGAAGTCCCTGCCCTTGACTCCGCAGGAATAGCCACACTGAATGACCTGGCTTCCAGGCTGCTTCTGACGGTCCATAGCCGAGGTGGCCCGGACCCGCGGTGCCAGGGAGCGGGCCTGGCTTTCCGCACCCACGGGGCTGCGGCCGGGAGTCTCAGTCGCTGGGGGGAGGGGGATGACTAGAAACCACAAAATCAAAGACAAAGACACGTGTCTGGAGAAGCGGCCTCCAGTCCGCTCCCTCCCCCCTCCCC
>PVHY01031378.1:0-12705 GCA_004024945.1 Uropsilus gracilis | reverse complement strand
TTCCTTCCTTCCTTCCTCCCTCCTTCTCTTCCTTCCTTCTTTCTTTCTTTCCTTCCTTCCTCCCTTCCTTTCTTCCTTCCCTCCTTCTCTCCCTTCTTCCCTCCCTCCCTTTCCCCCTTAACTCCTCCCCCCACCTTCCTTAGGGGAGAACAAAATTATAATGTTACACAAGAAGCAGCTGTTAGGCAGAGGGAGATAACCAGTGATGGTGTGTGACCTGAGAGTGCTGGCAGCGTGTTCAAGGCAGGAGAAAGGGAGGGGCATGTGAGTCGTGAGGCTGATGTGTGGAACCAGAACAATGGGAGGGCAAAATGGAGGCTGTGATGGTTCAGCCATGAAAAAAATTACTTTTCTGGCATTTGTATCCATGCAGTTTTGATGGATTCTTTCTGGGTTTTATTTTTAAGCTTTGGTTTTATAAAAAAATTAGATTTCCCTTTTGGGTTACAGACACTTTATTCTTTAATCACTGGCCTGTCTTCTAGAAATCCCCTGCTTTATTTCCAGCAACATCTGCTGGTAAAAACAGCCTCCTCCTAGGAATCTTCAAACGGCAGATGCTAAATAAAAAATGGTAAAAAAACAAGCACCCGAGGTCAACTTTGGAAAGAGACTGGGTGGGGGAACCACGAGCACAGGTGTGGAGCTCTGTATGCCCTTACAATCCTGCACGTTCTGCTGGCATGGATGTGGAGAGAGAGGGACACTTCTACCCTGCTGGTGAGAATGAAAACTAGTCCAGCCACCATGGAAAGCTGTGTGGAGGACTCTCAAACTAAATGGAAAGTCCATTCGATCCAGCAATCCCACCTCTGGGAATTTGCCCAAAGGACACAAAAACTCTACTCCCAAAGACACCTGTACCTGGATGTTTACTGCAGCACTATTAACAATAGCCAGGATATGGAAGCAAGCCAAAGGACCCAAAATAGATGAATGGTAGAGAAAGTTGTGCTTTATGTACACAATGGAATATTATTCATCAGTCAAAAAGGCAAACTATGTCATTTGCGGCAATGTGGATGAAGCTAGAAGGAATCATGTTAGCAGAAATAAGCCAAAAAGAAAAAAAGAAATACGGGGTGGTCTCACTTATATGAGGGAGAGTGGAGAAACAAACAATCAAATAGAAAAGGAAAAATTTAAAGCTAATTTTCAGCAAAATTGAAGCACAGAACATGAGAGGGGGAGGGGAGGGAAACCAGGGGTGGGAGGGGAACAAAAGATGAAGACGATGGTTTTTGGGTGATAAGATGGTGGGAGAACCCTGGGGAAATAACGATGTAAAACAAAATAACTAATATTTAAAAAAAACTTCCAGAACATCAAACACTACTCAAAGAATCAACAATATATATTTTTTGATGATGGAAGTGAATAATTACACATGTGGATTAAATTTCCTTGTATTAGCAGAGTTTCAAAACCAGGAGGATAGGGGGAGAGCTAGTCAAAATGCTTTTCATGTTAAAACCTCAAGGCCTGTGTAGTACCTTTGTTACTATCACACATACACACAAACGCACACAAGTTCATCTGTCCAACTATCAATAAAACATATGAGCACACTGGAAAAAAAACAACAATCAAGCACATTCTTCCTTCACTAAAACTCCTGCCAGCACCGACTCTAAGAGGCATGTTCACGGTGCCTAACATTCTCAACATGAGAATGGCACTTTGCAACAGGAGGCACAGAACAACCGACGAGATTCATTCTCAATGAAGAATGGAAAATGCTCGATCACACACACTCACGCGGACCGTTTCCTGACTGAGGGAGTTGTCACCAGGAAGATGGGCATCCCCCGTCTTGGCATCCAGCATCACACCCCATGGCTGCACCAGCTCCTCACTCTCTATTCCTTGTGCCCTCACTGACTTTCTCTCTGAAATGTCCTCATTGCACCCATTGGCTTTCAGAGGGCTCCTCACCTCTGCTCTCTGAGCTGTACGTCTTTGGAACAATGGGCTGATGGCTCGTCCTGCCTGTGCCACACTTATGTTTAGACAAAAATCGCAGGAACATGTGGAATGGTGTCCTTTGGATTCCTGAACACTATGTCAGCGTTGGCATCCAGCCATCTCGTGACACACAACTATTCCATTCATTCTCATCTTCTTGATTAGGGGATTTTTCTTCATACGCGTCTACAATTTTCATCTTAGCTTCTAAATTCACCAAGAACATAAAAAGGGCCTTAAGGACATGTGTGAAAGTTTGATCACAGTATTTAACAGACCTGCAAATCCATTCACTAAGACACCGTATTTCTCACAGACAAGTCAATTCCTTCTCCCTCGCTCTCTTTTCCTTACCCATCATTAATTTTCTCTTTGCTAACTCATTCCAACAGAAGTACTGCTGCCTCACCCAATGCCGAAAATTGTAAAACATTCTTTTGTCCTATTTGCCCTCTAACTCCTTTCCCTGTCCCCTGCGGTCCTTTTAAGCAAACCTTCCAGGCACTCTGTTCCTTTCCTATTACCTTTCAAATCCATTCTGCCCACAGATTTCTTTGCATAACTCAACTGAAACATCCTTGCTCTTCCAAGACAGCTAGCTCACTCTCTTAGTTTTCCTTCTGCTTAGCAGGCTACGGCTTTCTTTTCTGGTGTTTCCATCATTATAAAGTAGAAATATTAAAAAGCCAAGCTTGATCTTCGAAGATCTTCTCCCTGGCAAAGTGGCTCTCTGTGATGTTTCTGCATCTCAGGATCAATCCTTCTACTCATCTCTCTCTCTCTCTCTCTCTCTCTCTCTCCCCACCTATCTACCTACCTGTCTGTCTGTCTGTGTCTCTGTCTCTCTCATTCCTCCTCCCCACTTTCCTCTATTCCTCCCTTTCTCCCTCTCTCCTTCCCTCCTAATTAAAGTCAAATTCATTTTTTTATTTCTCCCTCATAAATGTCTATGAATGCAATAGCTTGCTTGTCAAGTCAGTCCATGTTTAATTGAGAAAACACTGCCCAACTGTTTTCTAAAATGTCTGCTGTTTTGTAGTCACACCAACAGTAATCAGTGATTCAATTTTCTCCACCTTCTTGGCAGCACTGGGTGTGATTCTGGCCATTCTGAGGGATGAGAAGTGATATTTCACTGCAATGTCCATTTTCCTAATGACAAAGGCTGGTGCATATCTTTTTCTGTGTTTGTTTGTCATCTGTACGTCCTGTTCACTGAAATTTCTGCCCAGGGGTTTTACCTATTTTCGTAGTGGACTATTTGTTTACAACCGAGTCATGAGCCATCTCCATATGACAAATGTCTTTATAAAAATTGAGGTGACAACACCATAGTTTCAGGTACAGTTTCTCATCTTTGCACCTGTATACATCACCCGCCAACAAATTTCCAGCCACCACAACCAATGGTCCGTTTACCTGTTCCACCCCTACTTCCTGCTCCTCACTGATGATGGGCATTTTTCTGAGTGGTGCCACTGGGCCCCACTCATATTGTCCTCCTTGTTCTTCCCCAGCTATTTCTGTGTCATAGCTTTTCTACCTCCTTACCCCCAAAACCTGGAGCAAATATCCACCAGATAGCTGTATGCCAAAGGGTAGTCTCACCTTCTTCAGAGCTTTCTAAAATTTTAACTCTCTAGACCTAATCCTGTACCCACTATTTATCTTCTTCACATTATTTTTTCTACAGCAATATCACCATCTGCCAGGCACCATACTTTTATGTATGTCTGCATAAGCATATGTGTGTGTTTATTTGTTTTTCTGTTTGTTTACTTGTCTCCTCCTGCAGAATATAAGCTTCTTAAAGTGATGATTTCTCATCTGTTTTGTTAGTGGCTGTCTCTGCTATGCAGAGAATTTGCCTGACACTGAGTAAGCACTTAATAATAAATGTGCACTATTGAATGACTGTACAGTTCACCATTGTTTGAATCTGAAACATGTTTTGCTTATGAGTAAGGATGATGCCTAGAAAGCCATGGGTTAGAAACATACTTCTAGATCTCTAAAACACCATGGGTGACATGTTCAATGAAAGTCAAGTTCATTTGACCTCTTATGGAAACTCCTCCAAGCCTGAGGACATGGAAAAATCACCACCCTGCAGTGTAAAAATGATTTTTCAGCAATTCATTAGAACTTGAAGAACTCTATCAAATCAACTTCCTTTATGCAGGTGGTAAAACAAAATAGAACAACAGCCTCTACCTTCAAGTTCAGGAATGCTAATTTTTGGTATTCAAACTGTTCTGTTTCAAGCATATGGCAAACAGACCCAGGGGAAAATTTCTCCACTGCTGTGTTTGCTTTTATAGTTTTAAACACTACAGTTTTGTGCAAGAGGAGACAGATTTTTTGAGGTGTCAACAACAGGTGAAATAGGATATGAACAAATGACATTTCAGATCTGCATAAGTCAACAATATAAAGTAAATCACATTTCAAAGATGTCATACACTGAATCCTGACTTCTTGTTATATTTTTAAAAGATATGTGAGAAGAAATCAATCCTCTCAGTTTCCCTTGTGAGCAACAGAAAATCAAGTAAGTTTACATGATACCTGTTTAAAAGTTTGGTGATAAGTATTAATTTATAACTTCATCCAGTAGTCACCATCAGCATCAAACTAACATATATATTCTTTCTCTTTTTAAGAATGGGTATGGTAAACCCTCATCTTACATGGTTGTATAAATGATCAGATATTTAGATTTATATAATACTAGGTATATCATATTTGTATTATCAGTTTCTTAAAATGGAGTAGAGCATGACGTATTAACATTACAACTTCCCTGAAGATATGCAATAAAGTAGAAGGTAATTCAGTATAATGCGGTTTCTCAAGACCATCAACACTCATTCTATGAGAACTTACTGAAGTAAAGAACAGCATAATTTTACAGAACAATGGACAACATGTCAGAGTCCATTATAAATGGGGAGTTATATCAGGGCAGATATAGCTGAAAAGTAGACAGGTATATCCATGTGCCACAAGTGCTCACACTGAAGGATTCCTATTGAACCAAGCTTGCTCCACTGGTTTTTATAAGATGTAAATGTCAAGATGAGAAAGTGTTTATATTTGAAAATGATACTTCTTTGAAACCAGAAGTTTGTTTTGAGAATGCTGATGATTTTAAGAGAAGAGATTGTCTCTCAGTGTGTCTACAATCCGTGGTGATGAAGTATGCTGATGATCCCTAACGAGGCAGGAAGGAATACTGAGTCCTCTACATGGGAAACATATCTGCTGATCAAGCATATTAGGGCCAACAGTAGCTCTTGAAACAATTTATTTGGAAATGACAAGTTTGGTTAGTCTTTAAGAAACCAGTCTTGCTTGGAGAAAAATGTCAACTGCCTCTTGTTCTTTAAAGTGGAGGCACTTGATCTAGGATGATCTTGTTGCTGCCTTTCTCATTTAGAATCAAAAAAGATATATTACGCAGGATAAATGTTGTTTCTTTTAGAATAGTTTCAAATACACACAATCGCTTCATCATCCATGGCTAAAGAAAATATCAAAAGATTAAAAGAAGAAACTTTTAATTCATTTATGTATTTAATTTTTGGGTCTAACTTATTCTGCTAAGATGCTGGACGTCAACCTCGTTGACACTATTGAAAGCCTACTGAGTGCCACATATTAGGGTAGTTGTGAAGGAAGACTCATTTGCATTGTGTTTAGGTCAGGAACAGGATAGCAGTGGATGGGGGGGTAACATATGTGTACATAAAGTTGGGAATTGTCCCCTTTTAAAATAGCTACTCATATACCTGCTAGCACATCCTTTCTCCTTTTCAAATTTTGGTTTATTTGCTTGAACTCATCAAAAAATAGTAGAAAGGGAAAAAAACAACAAAGGAATTGCTGATTCCAGTGTGCTCCTATATGCAGAGAGAGAAAATTAAACTAAGTTAAATCAGTTATTGATGAAGGCTAGGAAATCATACTTAAGAACCCAATAGGGCAGACTTAGTGACACCCTATTTCCATTAAGCATGCTATACATGCTCACACCCACTTTTGGAGCTGTTTCTTCAGTGAAGTTTATTTATAAACATAGTTCAGGTAACAACAACAACAATAACAAACCTGATAAAAGGAGAGAATGGAGACAGGTTGCTAAGCCTTAAGATGCTATATTTGCTCTAGGAAGGATAAACTGCAGTTTGCATATCTCAGGGTTTCATAGTTTTGCCTGATTAAATTGGCACTAAATTAATTCTATGTGTCCTTCCTGAGGACACATAATGTCTGCTTCCTAAGAACATTAGTATTCGTTAGATGTTAAATGGAAGAATATGTCTAAGATGCTATTAACATCATAGTCATTCAATTGCATTAATTTTCAACAGGGTTTTAGTTCTCTATTTTTATGTTTATTGAGGGAATGCTAGCTTACAACACTGTATTTGTCTTAGTGTTATGTTTAAAAGGCAGACACATGTATGCTATCAAATCATACCCACCCCCAAAACACTGATAATCCTCCACCATAGTCCACTGAGTTCTAATTCTTATTCTATTTGGGATTTTGCCAAAGGAATAAACATGACTGTTACCTTCACTTTATTTTTTTATTTTTTTTTTGCTTTGGTCTTTTTAATTATTATTATTAAATAAGTTATATATATATATATATATATTGCACATCTTTGTATTCCCCGGGGTTCACCCACCACCTCCCCTCCCTGACCGCTCCCACCCGTGCCCCCACCCCCAGTTGTATACTTTAGTTTGGTTGTTAGCTTGTCTTGACTTTTCCTCCTGGCCTTTTGTTTTTCCTGCGTCCCATATATTAGTGACACCATTTGGCTTCTGTCTTTTTCTTTCTGACTTGTTTCTGCTAATGTGATTTCTTCTAGGTCCATCCATGTTGTCTCAAATTTGTCATTTTTAATTGGTGAGTAATATTTCACCGTGTACATAGACCACATCTTTATAATCCAGTCCTCTGTTTTGGGACATTTGGGTTGTTTCCATGTCCTTGCAATTATAAATAGTGCTGCAGTAAACATCCGAGTACAGGTGTCCCATTGAGGTCTCCTTTGGGTAGATTCCCAGAAGAGTGACTGCTGGGTCAAATGATTGTTCCCGGGTCCTCCACACAGCTTTTCATAGTGGCTGGACCAGTTTATATTCCCACCAGCTGTGTAGGAGTGTTCCTTTCTATCCACATCCCCGCCAGCCCTTGTTGCCCGTTTTTGTTGTTGTTGTTGTTGTTGTTGTTGTTGTTGTTGTTGTTGTTGTTTTGATGTGGGCCATTCTTACTGGTGTAAGGTGGCATCTCGTTGAGTTTTGATTTGCATTTCCCGGATTGAAAATTTTTCCCCTCCACAAAAGGGCTAAGGGCTTAACAACACAGATCCACAAGGAACTCACACAACTTAGAAAAAAAACTAAACAAGAAGCCCAGTCAAAAAATGGGAAGAAGAACTAGAAAGACACTGCTCCCAAGAGGAAATACAAATGGCCGCCATGGACATGAAAACTTGCTCAACGTCACTTGCAATGCTGCTTTGGGCAAACGGAAACAGTGTTGAAGCCTCAGATCTGTCTGGCAGACAGGCCTTGAGGACTGCACGGGAACAGGACACACGGCAGACCTGCAGGCAGCGAGGCAGGCAGGCAAAAGATGGGCCTCCCAGCCCCCGCGCCCACCCCTTCTCAGCCCAGCGGCCATAGCTGTAGGTGCCCATGCCCCCTTGCTCATGCCCGTAAACGCCTTTCCACAGCGATGCAGTAGCCCGTGTGGGCAAGGAAGCCTGGGGGAGGGGGGTGGACAGAGCTGCAGGGGTGGCCACAGGGACTGGCAGGGAGAGGTGAGAGAAGAGCCTGAGTGAACACTGTTGCTTGCAGGCCCTGGTCCAGAGCCACACCCATGGAGACGAACTCAAGGATGAAGGACACACCCAGCCTCCCCGAGGTACCCCTGCTCCCGCACAAGCGCCCACACGCTGTCACTTCTGGTGTCACAGAAGCTCCCACTAACGACGCTATAAGGGAGGCCCGTGTCACCTCGCCTCGGCAAACACCAGGAGCATCAAGATGGTTTTCTTTTTTTAGACTAGGTCTTGCTATGTTGCCTGGAGTAGTCCTGATCCCATGAACTCAAGGGATCCCCAGCCTCGGCCTCCCAGGTAACTGGGATTGCAGGCACCTGCCTCCATGCCCGGCTGCTTTTCCCAGACCAGGTCTCACTGTGTTGCCCAAGGTAGTCTCAATACTGCAGACTCAAGCAATCCTGGGCCTCAGCCTCCCAGCGCTGGGACAATAGGCGCACGCCACCATGCCTGGTTTGGACACTTTCCTTGAGGAAAAGCCCATGAGAAGGTGGAGCCGTGACAGCCACAGCGTGGACAAAGTGCCATCGCTGTCTCGCCTCAGCAGTTCAAGGGCATCTTCCAGTCAAGAGTCTGAGCTGGAATCTGGAGAACCAGCCCTGACAACGGGAGATGGACTCACTTCCTCCACAGGTGGTTTGCGACGCATTCCCAGGCAGAGACTCTGCTGGCACTTGCACGGGCACAGGCACGGGGCTGGGCCAGCCTGCAGGTCCTTCCCCAGTCACCGGGGAGACAGAGCAGGGAGGGAGATGGCAGCTGTGGACGGAGGTCTGGGCCAGGCTGGGCAGGAGCTGAGATGCGGGCAGAAGGAAGGCAGGGAAGGAGGACGCAGCCCAAGAGCCTGGTGGCCGCGACTCCTGGTCACAAGCGCCTGACTCTGATGCTCGGCAAGAACCAGCAACAGTGGCCGCCTGGAACCTTCCAGAAACACAGCTCCTCCCTCATCAACTGAAATTGGGAAAGAAAGGGGACAAAAGCCACCAACCAACCAGACACAGGTGCGCATGACTCGCGCGAAGTTGCCAGACAAATGCAGCTCAACAACAGGGTTTTATTAACGAGAGAAATTAACTGGAAAAACAAGAAGTCCTCAAAGCCACAGTGGCAGTTATCTGACCCCAGTCACCATTTTCAGTCCCAAATGTCCCAAAGACACATGTTCAAGACGGCACCCTTTGCCCCTCCACACCTGAGGCAGGCACTCTGCCAAGTTGTCTTTCTCCAGCATCTTCTCTTTGCTTCTTCTCTCTCCAGTGTTGCGAGCTGGTTCACCTCTCCAAGGCTCTTCAGACTTCTTCCACAATGGCTGATGCACAAGTCAGCTCTCCCCATCCCTGGCCATCTCCAGGCACCAGCTCACTCTGACGCCTTGCTGTGGTGCCACACTCTCCTCACTGGCCACTCTTCTGCTGGCCACCATGGTTCATTGCCACCTCCAGCTCACTCTTCCAGGAGGTTTCCCCTGGCCAGGCTACATGGGTCTATTCTCTCAGTCCACCATTCTCATTTCCTTCTTTCCCCAAAAGTCTCTCTAGTCTCTGCTGCTTTTTCTTTTTATCTTTGTCTCTCTGTCTCTCTGTCTCACTCTCTGTATCTCTCTCTCTCTCTCTTTCTTCCTCCTAAAAGCCAAAGGCTCCAGTTTCCCTCTCCACACCCTCCGAGTGATACCTTCTCTCCTCCAGGGTCCACACCTGGAATTTGCAGCAAAGTAAAAGCACCCACTTCCTATCTAGGCCTCCTTTACCTCTGCGTTTTTCAGACCCAGCCAACGCAATGCCTACATTTCATGAACAAATGCACCACCTATTTCGGGGTCCGGCTCCACAACTACAAAGACAGGCAATGCAGCCCTGTGATGTTCCACACCAAGGGCCAAAGTGGGAGATGCGCTGTTTGGTGGAATAAGCCAGAGGAGGAGGCACCAGAGGAAACACACACAGACGCAGCAAACACAGCTGCCAGATGCACCCCTGAGCCTTGCACCACTGAGTTTCTGGGTCTCCTGACCCAGAAACCTGCCATCAGTGGAAAAGAGCATAAAATGCCGCCTCTCACCAAACGTCTGACCCCCCCCCAGCCAGAAGCTTCGGGCCAGTGCCAGCTGCCAGCCAACAGCCCCCCTGGTGGCCCAGCAGCCCAAGGCCTCCAGCCACCTGGCAGAACTCCAGGGCTGACCAGCCTGGCCACTGCGCAGCCATGGGACTGTCTCTCCTGGCCTGTGCCATTCCTGCCCTGCTGCCACCTCACACATGTGCAGAGCTTGCATATGCGTCCAGGCACACAGGTGCACACGGACCCCAGGCTCACACGCACCCCAGGTGCACACCCACGTGGGGTCCGTGGGCCGGAGCCTGTGCTCGCGTTCCCAGCTGACCAGAGCTGGGGCCAGAAGGATGCAGTGAGCCACGGGGTGGGTTGAAGCAATTGAGAGTGGAGGAGGCGCCCACACCATAGGCAACTGATGAAGCCAGCACCTCAAAATGGGCAGTAATAAGACTTAGGCACTGATGCCATTAGCTGTGTCAGAAAAACACAGAGGTAAAAAAGGCCTAAATAGGAATGGGGTGCTTTCACTTTGTTGCACATTCCAGGTGTGGACCCAGAAGAGCAGATGTATCACCTAGAGGGTGTATGAAGGGAAATTGGAACCTTTGGTTTTTAGAGATAAAAAGGAATGGAACAGAGACACATGAGAGAGACTTCTGGGGAGAGGAGAGATGTGAGAATGGCAGGCAGGTAAAGAGTAGCCTGAGTGACCAGGCTGGGCAGAAGGCCCCTGGAAAAGTGAGCTGGTGGTGTCAAGGAGCCATGGTGGCCGGCGGAAGAGTGGCCGGTGTGGAGAGAGTGGCAGCGCAGCAAGGCGGCAGAGTGAGCTGGTGCCTGGAGATGGCCAGAGGTGGGGAAAGCTGATTTGTGCATGAGCAGCTGTGGGAAAAACTTGAAGCACCTTGGAGAAGTGGAGAAGCTCAGGACACTGGAGAGAGAAGCGAAGAGAAGATGCTGCAGAAAGACTGGACTTTGCAAGTGCTTACCTCAGGCTTGGAGGGGCAAAGGGCACCAACTTGAACGTGTGTCTTTGGGCCTGAGAATGGTGACTGGGGTCAGATAACTGCCACTTGTGGCTTTGAGGACTCTTCGTTTTCCCTGTTAGAATCCCTGGTAAATAAACCCTGTTGTTGAACTGCGTTTGACTGGCAACTGCTCCGTGCGGGTGGTACGAACCTGAGGGAACCTGGGTGGCAGAAGCGGCGCTTTAAATGTGACTTGTTGGTTGGAGACTTCAGTCCTATTTTGACCCGATTGCACTTAAACTGCAGTGTGTTGTGTTCGCTGGCAGCTCATCTTTCGGACCCTCCCCTGGCTGAAGTGATGGCTTTTCACTTCTCAGAGGAAGATGCCCGTTTCCCGGGTCACTGGGGTCTCCCCAGGGCGGCAGCAGCAGTTTCAGTCCAGCTTTCTCCCGGAGGCCTAGGAGAGGGTGAGGGCGGCCCTCAGGGGGGGAGCCTCGTGTGCCTCATGGTGGACGCACATCGAGCCACAGGCTCCACCCCGGCCCAGCCACGTGCCTGCAGAGACACCCGGGACACGTGCCCGTCCCCCCCCTTCCTCAGCGAGCCTCGGCTTGGGCCACATGCGGCTGGGAAAATCACTTTTTAATAGAATCATCAAGGACAGCTACTGGGCTCCACCCAAATGTGGGCCACCAGTCCTGATACCGCAACATGTGTGTGCCTCGCCCAGCCTCCCCGAGGCCCCCTCTGCTGGCCACCCCGTCCGCTGACCCCTCGACCAGCATGTCCAGAGGTGTGGCCACCCCTGCTCCACGTGCTGCCACCTTCCCAGGCCTCTCCAGCTCCATCCTTCTCAGCAGCCACTGGGGGCTCTGGGCGCGTCTCCTCGGCCTGACCGCCTGGACAGTCCACCCTGTCCTGACCCCAGAGAGGCCGCTGTCAGCTCAGACAGGTGCTTGGCTGCACGGTGTTGGGGCCCTTCCCGCTGCACCCCACTGCCCCCCTCCAGGTCCAGGGCCTGAGTCAGCACTGCCCGCCCTACGAGGCTGCGAAGGCTGTTTCCAGGAACTGACAGCTCTCCTCAGCCACCTCTCCGAGGCCCTCATGGCGCCTAGCAACCACTGTCAACACCGGACAGCAGCCAGGCCTGAGGTTTTAAAGTTCAGCCCCACCCCTTGGCCTCCCCTGCTGAGAAGCCTTCTGAGGGCACTGGGCCCTGCTGGCCCCTCATCGCCCCAGACAACGAGCACCACGTCCCTGTCCGCCCCCCACTTTCCGCCGGAAGCTGCTGGACCCCAGCCCCGGCCGCCCCACCGCTGCCAACCAAGGTCTCCTGAGAGCCGACTGCCTCCAGCTCGTCCAAGCTTCGTCCTTGCAAAGGACGGTCCCCAAGTGTCAGCTGGCTGCAGACCTGGGTCTGTCCTGTCTGGGCAGCTGTTGGCGGGAGCACTGCTGCCCAGGGGGGGCGTCCCCACGCTCCCATCCCGGAGGCTGTGAGACCACCTTTCCCCAACAGAATCCCCCCAGACTAGCTGGGCTGAGACTCATGTCCGGGGCTTTCTTGCAGGGCCCAGCTGGCGCCCCGCTATGAGCACAAAGAGCCCGAGGCCCCGTCTCCCCAGGCACACCTGGGTCGCCATGGTGGGCACCGACCTCAGGCTCGCCAGGAGGGTCTGAGGAGATGCTGACACGGTGCCCAGACAGCCGAGAGTTCCGCCTACACCAGCCAGGGCATCATCTCCACGAGGGCTCGAAAAGCTACAGTTTCCCAGCGAGTCAACCCCTCAGGCCAACCAGGACTGCCACTCCAGCGTGTGGCTCCTTCTGTCTGGACCCCACCTCTTCCCCCAGCTCCCCCTCTGTCT
>PVHY01031377.1:0-12699 GCA_004024945.1 Uropsilus gracilis | reverse complement strand
AACAAATGTTAGTGAAGTGGGAAAGCCCCGGGGTAAAAAAACAAAACAAAACAAAAAAACACACATTTACCAGATATCAGAAGAGAACAACGGGCCAAACAACCAACAACTGAACATCAACTTAACCTACCAACAAATTGCAGAAAAATGGGAGATGGAGTGACTGGAGGGGGGATACAGAGGGGGGGATATGGAGGGAGGAGGAGGAATCAATTAATGTACAATTGTGACAAATCAATAAAATGAATTTTAAAAAAAGTTATATGCCTGCTCTCAGGCCACAACCTTATTGTCTAGTCATGTGCAAGCACATGTATGCATGTGGTTGTGGTTGTGTTTGTGTGTGTGTGTGTGTGTGTGTGTGTGTGTGTGTGAAGGATGGATAGGTACAGGAACTCAGTCTCCTAGAAGTGAGGGCACTGATGGAAACTTCCTGAGATTTAATGCCTCTGTAGTCAGTGGGGAAGAAAGGAACAGCCAGAAGAATACATGGTGACTACGCCATGATTTCCATTAATCAGGCAAAAAGAGTCCACCAAGGTCCAATGCTGCCGAGTCAGGTCCCTCCAGCTGTCAGAGCCTCTATCTGCCTCTCATTTCCTTCTGATAAGAATGACTATTTTGCTTCAAAAATAAGTGGAAGCTGGTTTTGAATAAATTTAGTCATGCAGTCAAAAGCAGTAATAGCTAGGCAAAATCAAGCAAACTTCTCAGTACTCAATATTTATCCTCATTAGGCTGACAGCTTGAGAAGGAAATGCGCAGACGGAGCACTGGATTTACATATTCCAAAGCAGGTCTCGGTGATAACTCAGTGTCAGGATCCCAGGCCTCCAGCTTAGGTATCTCAATGGTCACTTTCCCCTCCAGTGAGTCTGCCTGACAGGTGCCACTGGAACAGGCCTGTCTGGACATTGTTGGCTGAGGAAGTACTTGTTCAGAAGCTATTTTGTGCCCAGTGCGAGGGAGTACACAGAAGCGATTTCAGTTGAGCTCCCTGACTTCAAGGTTAAGATGGTATCATGAAAGAAGTGGAGTCATGCTGAATGATGAAGCACTGACTGAAATTGACTTGAATGGTGACAGCAAGTATAGAAGAGAGGGACTGGTCTTGGGCTGTCACAGAGTGGGGTGGAGGCTGTACATGGGGTTATGAGGAGCTGGCTCTGGGATCCTGGAGGAGAGATTGCTCGGAGTGGAACTGGGGAAGTGAAGCGTCAGCAGGGTCATGTGATCCCAACAAGCAGGGTCATGTGATCCCAAGCAGAGGGATTGCAAATTGATGACAGGCAATAGGAATAATAGCAAGTCTGTGAGTGTAGAGCTGACCAACATTGATTCTGGTGAGAATGAGTGTAACGGATTAAAACAACTAGAAAATAGAGTCAGGGCACAACCCCTTGTCATAGTACCTCAGGAAACATGATCCAGGGAGTGGAGAGTAGGAAAGGGAGGCAGGAGACAAAGTTTATTTCGGTTAAGAAATAGGACCTGCTTCTCACCTGCCTACAGTCTCCCCTCCTGCAAGGTGGGCCAGTGCCTAGGTTGTCTTAGTCAGGATGTGTTAAAGCAAACAACAATTTCAGGGTTTCCAGAGGCGGAGCAACCAGGGAGCAAGTCCAAAACAGGGTGCAGGAAGTACAAGCTGAAAATACTACTTGGGACTATCCATTTTATTTACTAATAAAAACAAACCCATGCTTAGTGATAATGACCCTGAAATTAAAGAAGTGGACATTCTTCCACAAGTGTAAAGGGACACCCCTTTTAGGGAGGTGGCTGCACCAAGTCATCTGCCTGTGATTATCTACTGATCATGCCTTGTAAGGATGCTGGACCTGAAAATGCTTCCGGGCAACTGAAGATCCAATGAGGACTTCCCCCTGTCACAGTCTCAGTCACACACTGATCCATGCCATCTGCAGTAAACCTATTATCCCTGGGTCATGCAGAATAGTCTCTCAGTGCCCTCCCCTGGCCCCCGAGGAGTTGTACCCATATAGGACTGGCAGCCTAAGAAATGTAAGGGATGAGGACACCCAGCAGCCTGGTTCCAAGAACCCAGAAAGCTAGGTGGTCTTTATGCACAGGCATGAAGAGGCATAGTAATGAGGTCAAAAACTAAAGGGCCTGACAGGATGTGGGCTGATGGTGATAGAGGGAAACAACAGGACAGGTGATGGGTAAGAAGGGTCCCCGTTGCTGTGCTCACTCCCATAGCCTCAGTTCCTCAGTTGAGAAAAACAAGCCCAAGGGAGTCTGCCTTAGAAGTTTGCAGGTGACACCTAGTGGCCTAGTCAGCTGGGTAGTCTTGGAGGGTGGCTCCTACTGGGGCAGTAAATCCCCGTCCTGCTCCATGAGCCATGACTGCTGGTCTTTGTTGCAGACTGTTGAACAATGAACGGGGTGACCGCCCACAGGGGGAAAAATGTGTTTTTCTCCAAGTAGAAGCAATAAGGCTAACGAATGAACATTTCAGGCCTGCAAAGCAAATGTGTTTGCTAAGCGAACGCTTATCTGATGGCAAACTTCTGTTGGAACAAACAGAAGTATCACTAGGATCTGTTTACACTGGTGAGTGTAAATCCTGCACAGTGCAGACAGAGCACATGTGACTGCAGGACTATCCTCTCTCCAACAAAGGATGGCGCGTGGCATGGGGGCCCTAAAGAGTCTGTTCTGGGTAGGAAAGCAGAGTTGGGCAAGGTGCTGGGAAGCCAGCCTGTTCTGGAGCCCAGAACCCATTTTCGGCCAAAGCTTGTTGAAAAAGACTTCATGAAACTGGAAGGGGACCAGCAGTTCTTGTGCCCCAGTCCTGGCCAGGAGTTCATGCTATGAACTGAATCCTTCAGAAGGTGGGGTTGGGGGAAAGAGGGCGGGGGGTGGGTGTATGTGTGTGTGTGTGTGTGGGGGGCAGACAGACAACCAGGAGCATGGTTGTCTCCATTAAATGCCTTCCTCTCCCTCTTCTTTCCACATTTTTACCCTTATTACGTAATAGTTCTTCCATATAAATCTTGCTTACTTAATAGAGCTGTTTAAAGAGAAAATTTCCCAGGTTTCCTAACTGTAAACTCACTGGGGCATAAAGCTGAGCCCATTCCACAACTGCTACCCATGGACAGATCACCTCTTAAGGTAGAGTCCCTGTGGAAGGACTAAATATAATAAACACTTGCCACAAGTCATGTAACGGGGCTTGCTCTTTACTAGACAGGGCCATTCAATTTGTATACCAACTTTGGAAGAAACCAGTCTTCTTTTCTTGGAGTTTGGCAGCTGACTTTAGCATCACCTTGGGTGAGGACTTCCAAGAAAGATAGTGCATTTGCTTCAGCACAAGGTGAGGCTATGTAAGTTGACAGAATTCCTTTTGTCCTCAGGGAGGCTTGCAGGCCTGTCTGCCTTCTCTGAATGATGCATTTTCTGGGGTAATTAAATTAGAAGGCAGGGCATAAAAATAAATGATGTGCTACTTAGCTGAGTGACACAAAAATGCTTGGACCCAAGTTAGGTCAAGCTCACCCACCACCCCTCACTCCTCCATCAATTCTTTTCTGACACTGGAGCTTTCCTGCCTGTGCTCAGGTGGTATCCAACTTGGGATATGATCACTGACTTGAAGTACCTACACCAATATCAAAATGCAGTCAGAGAGAAGAGCCTATAGAAATATAACGTTCTAGCATTGAAGATCCAATCAAGACCTTCCTCATATTCACTGTTTAAGCAGACAATATTTCCTGCATTTGAAAAAGAAATAAACAAGATACAGTTTTTCCCCTGAACTAGAAGCCTTAACAATATTTTCAATTCCCATAAACTTACTTCAAGTGAAAATAAGTATAAGACCAGGGAAAATATATTCATGAGATATGAAAAAACCAAGAAGGAAAATGTTGGATTCTTTCAGCACATCTTGACCTGTACAAAGGATGTTGCAAAAGCAGATGGTAGCACATAATATATTAAAACAAATACAAAGAAATGAGCTCAAAGACAGGCAGGGGGACATGGGGGAGAGGGTTAATTATTCCCTTTGCAAGGTGACACCCTTATTAGGCCTCTGCTCCTTGGAGTCTTTTATAGTTAAAATTATTATATTGGACACATTTTCATTTCAGACTGTCAGAGTGGATCATAGCTGAAAAGAACTGCCTTCTGATGTGATCATTTTATAAAGGAATTTATATCTGTGCCCTCTAATTTGATGTCACAAAATCACTACACTAGGTTGGCGGTTTTTGTTTACCACATTATTTTATTTAATTTGTTTTTATATGGACCCTGGAGACCTCTGCCTTTACATTGTCCGTGATTTTTTGGTAACAAATCCCCCTCTCTCCCAATGTCTAACCTGATGATGACTGACACTCACTCCTGAACACCCTAGATTTAGAAACTAACTTCAGGCTACAAAGTAAATTTTTATTTTTATTTATTTTTTAAAGCAAATAATTTATTTATATATAAATTTCACATCCTTGTAATCCCCAGGATTCACCCCCCCATCCTTTCCCCTCTGTCCCGCCCCCCGCCCCTAGTTGTGTCCTTCAATTTGGCTGTTAGCTTTTTTTTTTACTTTTCTTCATAGCTTTTTATTTATCTTTCCCAAGTCCCACATAGTAGTGAATCCATTTCGTGTCTGTCTTTATCTTTTTGACTTGTTTCTGCTTATATGATTTCTTCTAGATGCGTCCATGTTATCATAAATTCATCTAATTTGTCATTTTTAATTGATGAGTAATATTCCATTGCATATATATACCACATCTTTTCATCCATTCATCTGTTTTGGGACATTTGCATTGTTTCCATGTCCTTGCAATTATAAATAGTGCTGCAATAAACATCTGGGCACAGGTGTCTCTTTGTACCCATACTGAGGTCTCCTTTGGGTAGATTCCCAGAAGAGCAATTGCTGGGTCAAATGGTAGTTCCATTTTCATTAGTTTGAGGGTCCTCCACACAGCTTTCCATAGTGGCTGGGCCAGTTTACATTCCCACCAGCAGTGTAAGAGCGTTCCTTTCTCTCCACATCCACACCAGCATTTGTTGTTGCCTGTTTTTTTGATGTGGGCCATTCTCACTGGTGTAAGGTGGTATCTCATTGTGGTTTTGATTTGCATTTCCCTAATTGCTAGTGACATTGAGCAATTTTTCATGTGCCTGTTGGCCATTTGTATTTCCTCTTTGGAGAAGTGTTTTTTTTTTAGTTCTTCTCCCCACTTTTTGATTGGGATAAATTTTTATTTTTGAATGACACACTTTCTCAGACATTACCTGCCCAGGTTTGTCCTTCATTGGCAAAGGGACAATGATGATGGGGAGCTTCCCTACAGAATACTGTCACATTGTTGTCCTTGCTAAGACGGCATGCCTGCTAGATGAACACACATAGCTGAGAAACTAAAAACTGAATGGAGTCTACTTTTTGAACAGGAGGATAAAGACTCATTGTGACGCTGTAAGGAGCAGTAGGTTGAAGAGTAAACAGATGTACCAGGACATGTTTCTTCTGTACATGGTTGGATGCGGGATGCAGAGATATCACTGGGTCACCTAGAGTGTCTTGGTGGTCTTTGAGGTTCTTGAATTTCTGGGGATGGGAACGGGGGTGAGAGGGGTGAGGGCACTGCACTTGGAGGTGGGCCTCTTGCCAGGAGGCAGGGACGACTCTGCAGGCCATCAAGAACGAGAAAAAGGCAGGTTCCTGAGCATGTTGTTTTTGGAAGTCCTTCTGATGTGGATGGGCCGCCCACGCTCTTTTAGCAGAGGGGATGTATCTTTGGACAACATCAGCTTAACCGTCCTCTTGTGACCTCTTGTGCATATGACAGGCATACATCTCTGAGCTGACACCTGATAAAGTAACAAGGGAGAGAGCCACTCTGTATACATGTGGTGCCTGGTGCTAGAGTCTTCATTTTAGAAGCCCTGGTATCTCAGCTGTAACCTTCTGAATGGTGTGGGTGACTGAGTTCTACTTGAAAATAAAACCTCCTTTTATTTATTTTATTTCATGTGATGAGACATCTGAGGCTTCTTCCCATATCAGCATAAAACCCACAGCCCTAAAATCTCCACTGACACGGCTGCCCTTTAGGTTCAGCCATGTACTCCACTACCTACCTCCCTTTCTTTAGGGAACTAATACCTAGGGTTCACGAGGGTTGGGGGCCAGAATATCCCCAACACTGTTTCCTTAGGTATAAACCCTAAACCCAAACGAGTTGTGAGAAAGGTGAATATTTTTAGTTTTCACACGTGTGTCTTTACATGTGCCTGCATGAGGTCACCGGGTTTAGATTCTGAATCTCTAAACAGTCAGCACTATATCCCCTACAGTGTCTGTCTGCAAAGAGGGAGGGGTGTAGGGGATGCCTAAATGCTTTGATGAGCTGTATACATATCAGAATGCAAAGTTCTGGCTCCCCCATCTCCCCCCAAATACACACAAAGTTCCTTCTTTCTCCTTGACCTTGAAATAAACTGCTCCTAGGACAAAATGATGTCTTTTTAAAGAGACAAAAGGAAGAGAAAGCCTAGCTGCAGAAGCTCCATTCTCATTCTTCCAAGTCTCCCAGACTTTTCAGGCTGAGGTCAGGGCCCCTGGAATGGGAGGACTCCAAAGACAACTCTGACCCCACAGGAAATAAGGTGGGTGAGTCAACAGGAGGAGCCTTCCTCTGAGTCAGTCAGGTGTGACCCCAGAGTGGGCAGGGGGCCTCTGAAGCCAAAACAGAATTAGGATCCGAACTCAGACTTTTGTTCACAAAGGAGCCTAAACAGGAAGTCCATTTCTGGATGCCAGCTGAATAGCAGCCACAGACAGACTCTGCTCTCCTTCTCGGGTAGCAATCCTGCCCCCATGCTGACTTCTCAGGGGCACTGTGTGCCACCAACAGTCTCTGAACCCTGTCCAAGGTGGGGGCTGGGGAAGAGAGACTGGAGCTGCCAGAGGCAATCCTGAATTTCATGGGAGAGAAAAAATACTGTCATGAAAGCCAATTATTAACATTTAAAATGTAAAGTGGTATAATGAGGAGAGTGTCTGTACCCAGTAGCACTTGTAAGTCAGTCTGGGATTAACTTGCATTTGATTTTAAGTTTCAAGTATATACCCAAGTGACAAGACTAATTACATTAAGCATTCAGGACCTGGCCATTTCAGTTTTCAGGAATTTCTTGCAACACTCAAATTCAGAAGACCATGCTCATGTTTAAATTCTACTTTCTGTGCTCTCAGAAGCCACTCCTCACTCTTGGTTCCCTAACTTATTTTTTATGGTAAACTTTTTTATACCTAAGTCAGTGGGAGGAAAAAAAAATTAGTATAGATCCAACGTTGTGAATCACTGTCAAGGTCATCTTAACCTCTTCTCCACCTAGACACTGGGATGGCATGGGCATGCATGAGATCTCAGATTCAGTGCTACCATTTCCATGACACAATGTTATTTTGCAGAGAATTATGATTTTAACAGGGCACCATGGGGTGAAGAAGGTAGGTGAGGAAAGATGGACTATTAAAAGCAGATGATAAATCATGTTCCTGCAAATATAATTCACAATCCCTATGGTGCAGCCCACACAGCCTCCCAAAAGAGAGGCTTCCCTGCTCCGCCCTCTACCCCTCCCCTTAGTCCCCTCCCTCCACCATGCACTGCCTGCTGAAGGCTCTCCTTGGATTATAATGAGTCCACTTTCAAAACGCAGCTCTGCCAATGAAACAAGCTCAGTACTTCATGGCCTCACTCAGACACAGGGAAAAGAAGGCTGACTGGTGATGACAGCCCTGAGGGGGAAGGGAACAGAGGAGCCTGGAGTTCTCCCTGGAGCTTGGCAGACCCTTGGTCAGACATCCTGCTTTTTGAAGAAGCAACCCTGGGAGCAACGCTGGACAGTGGGTGGCAGGACTGCTGGTTTCAGCTCAGAAAACCCCATGGACTATAGGTCCTTTTCAATGGCCTGGTGGGTGTGTTCTGCCGGAACCAACAGCTCCCACATTCTGATCATGTTACACATTGTCCCCAAATGCAGGCAAACAATTAACTTTGTGTGATACCACAACAATAAAAGAATATCGAGACTGGCCTTCCAGCCTGCTAATGTTTGAGCATATTTCTCTCTCGGAAGGTACCCCCCCTCCCTGGAGCACTAGCATTGGACTCAAATGGGGACTTAACCACTTTCGGTTAACTGGCCAGTTTTTTGCTAAACAATTTTGGGGGAATAAATTTTCTTTAATTTTTTTAATTATTGAAGTAACATTACATTTTAACATCACCTAAGTAGGTGAACTTAGCATAGACCCACAAATTCTTGACAGCAGTTACCTCTTCCCCAGGGGAAACAATCTCACAGCAAGAAGACGTGGCCCAGGGCTGGAATACCACCCACTTGGATTTTTCTTGGTTTCTGTACTTGAGATTATCCAACATATCCCATTCTTTCTTCTATATGTAGTCTTTGAAGTGAAGACCGACAGGAAACAGCCCAGCACTCTTTAGAAGATCATTTTTGAAGTTAGAAAGTAGAAAATTGTGAATTTCTCCAGTAAAATTTGGGGTGCCATTAGCAGCCTCCCCTGCCTCTCTCCCTCTATACTTCCCTTTATGAAATTCTTGATTAGAATCTTTTCACCATTTAATTGCAAAGGTTGTTTTCCTGTTAAAAGCATTTCCCAAATAAGTCAAATAGAAAAAAAAGTCCTAAGAAGTCTCGAAACCACCAAGAGAAAACAGATTTTTCTTTAAGGAATTTTTTTCTTAAATTAAAGCCACAAACCAAAAGTCACTTTGTAGTGAGATGCAAGTGAACTGAGTAGTCAATATTTGCAGCAAGGTTTCTAATTTAGATCATGTTCTCCAAAGACCCCTTTGTACGCCCAAATCAGAGCCAGGCCACCTCCCTCCCTAGGCACTTCGATTGTTAGACAAAATCCCTAATAATGCTTAGGGGACTTCCGATCTTTCCACCACACACATACACATGTACATGAACACACCCCTACCCCCCTGCATAACTGATACACAGACAGACAGATACAGGCATGCACATAATACATGTGTAAACACAAAATCAGAGATATGCACACATATATAGACGTGTATACATAATGTGTGCACATATACACCAAGCACATATACACACACCAACATGTACACATATAGATACTGGCACATACCACACACATGTATATGGGCACAACACACAAGGCATACACAGGTGTTTACATGCACATGCACATAAAACCCACACACATGAAATGGAGTTGACCTTGATTTCCCCCATGCTATCTTCACACCCATCACAGTCTTTGTGCTAGACGACTACCCCTCCTACTTTCCAGTTATCCTTCATCAAAGAGCTTGATGCTGAGATTCTTGGGACACCAGAATCAATTATCTCCTTTTCAACATTGTTTCAAGGTCAACTGTTAGTCCCAATGTGGCATTTACTTCATCCATATACAGCTTGAAGTTACTTATCTATGTTTGCCTCTTCCACCTGGAGAGAAGAACATGCGTATGGTGAGGAAGCGAGAGGGAGTGGCCAATATACTAGTCCAAAATGGAAGAGTGAAGTCAGAGCTTCCCCTTTTAAAAATATTTAGTGATGTTGATAGGGTGTGTTATCTTTTTTTTTAATTGTTTTTTGTTTAAGATTGTAGATTTTAAGGATAGATGTTAAAATGTGAGAATGATTTTAGTTGGAATTTTTTTTTAGGGAGATGCAGGGGGGAGAGAGAAGTGAAATGGTTAAGGTGAAACAGATTTTTTAGAGGGCGGAAAATTAGTATAAAGGTTGTGTAAATAAAGAGAAGGATTTAGATTGGGATTTTGGATTTAAATTTTGATTTAGAGGCAATATGGAGATTGGGTAGAGAGAGAGGTTTAATGGAGCAGAGATGGGAATTGGCCATTTTGTAAAGATGTGAGCCATGTGGACATGGCCAGGCCTGGGGCCTATAGCCTTTGGCTGACCTAGGCTGGCAGCATGTGTGCTCAATGTAGTTAAGGAGTTTGTAGATTTAAACTTTGTGTTAGAGTACATTTTGCTGAGTTTGACTGGTGTTTGGAAGAGGCTGTGTAAAAGTTAGGTTTGAAAAGAAAGTAGACTTGGCTGGGATTGGTACCATAAAGTTTTTGTTACTTGAAGACGACAAGGAGAAGGCAGTATGAAAGATAAGGAGAAGCACGCTAAAGGAGTACTTTAAAAAAGATGTTTTAAACACATGGAGAGGGAGAGGAATTTTGACTGGCTAATTTTGGACTAAGAGATTAGGACTGAGAGATTGAAAATTTTTGGGCAATTTAGGAAAAGGACTTTAGACAATGTTGGGAAAGGTTTGGACAATGTTAAAGTAATTTGAGTTTTACATGTTTTTTTGTAGTAATTAAAAAGTTACTTTGTTAAAAATAAATTAGTTTGCATTGATAGCTTTGCATTGGTTTAATATTTTAATTAAAAAGGCTAAAAATAGTAAAAAAAAAAAAACCTATAAGTAAAAAGTTTAAACTGTGTTTTAAAGTTTTTTTAAGTTTAAAAAAAAAAGCAAAAAAAGCTAGTAGTTAATGTTTGCATATTAATAGGCAAATACAGTGTAAATGCTAATTAACAGTTTGTAACCTGCTTTTTTTTTTTTAAAAAAAAAGCAGGCCCAGGTGTGGCTGCCTTAAAGTTAAGTAAAGGCATTATTAATGTAACAGTATATAGCCTGCTTCTAAAAGAGAAGCAGGCCTATTTGTGTTTAAAGCTAAAATCAAAAAGTCTTTGTTACCCCCTACTTCAATGTCTTTTGTATTTATTGTACATAGGAATACATGGATTATACTATGTAAACAAAATGCTTTTTATTTACTCATGTTAGAGTGTTGTCTCCCCTACCCCTCTTTTTCCTACGATACTTCTGGTTTACAACATTGTATAAGTTAGGGGTCCAATGCCACTATTCACCTCAAGGTGCAATTTTATATGGTGCATTCAATATGCCTTGGTTCGCTAAGAATTTGCCCACTGAAAATTTGCCATAATTCCTTAAATTTTCAACATACAACCCCTCCAAATTTCAAAAGGTGGGTCCAGAATCTTCTAACTCTGGAATGGTAATATTTATCAAACAAAGTAATTTTTAGTCTACACACATTTAGGAGTAAAATTGGAACCCTGAATAGATGCTCTATAGCCTTTCCAGTCTGAATAGTTCAAACCTCTTGAAGTATGTTCTTATACATCAGCCTCTTATCTTTGTCTTTTTGAACATTTCACTTGACCCTTTCTAGAAATTCTGTCATTCTATACAGTCTATGATCAGTATTCTAGGTCTTTGGCTTCCAGAAAAGGGAACTTTCTAGAAAGTGAAAATTTTCTATTTCATGTTCAATGTCCTTCACTGGATGGTACTTCTTGGACTGCAGCAGGACCTCTGAGATGAGACACCACAGATCTGGATCAGAGCACATGGGAGGACTTAGACTCAGTCACCCATGTTGCTGTCATCAGAGGGACTCTGTCGGTTATTCACTACTTCATGGGTGCCCAGGCTGAAGTCCACTAAGAGTATCCATCTCCAAGTATACATATCCCAAGAATGTGTGTGTCCAAGAACATAGCCACAGCCTTGACACTGCTCACTGACAGTCACACTTGTCACCTGCCATCGTGCTACATCAGCAGCTCATTATAAAAACATGCAAGATCTGAATTTTCCATAGGCTCCCAAACCCATATGACTTCAAAGGACCCAATATTTCTACACTTTCCTAGATGTGCCAGTTCTGTTTTTCTTGTGTCTATGTCAGTTCTTCCGGATGACAAAGCATTTGTTGTTCCTACCACAGAGCATTATTTATTTATAAGATAATAATCACAGCCTGGCCATTTTTAGACAAACAGAAGAAGGTATGTCAATGGCACAGAGGGAGCTAAAAAGAATGATCAGAGTGTCACTGGATACAGTGGCACAGTCCATGCAGAGACGACACTTTGGGAAGGAAGGATCCCAAACCAGGTCCGGTGAAGTTTAGCAGCTTGAAGCCCAGCTGGCTTAGCAATCAAGGCAAAGAGCAAGGGCTCTGGCCAGTAAGCCTAAGATGAGGTGGTTGTTACAAATGGCCAGCTTCAAGTTCCAGTCCTTACATTTTCCTGTGTCTGCACATCCCATTCACTAGACTGTCTCTTCTAGCCCATCAACTGATAAAGCACTAAAAATGAGCTGGTGAAAAACTAGTCCCGACTGGCAAACTATACACTATCCACAGGTGTCATGCTAACGTAGAGACTATATTCTTCTTTCTTTCTTTTCCCAATCTAAACACATTTTACATTGTTGCCTGACAGCAATAGAAGCAGGAGGTGGTTTTCTTAGGACACAACACTCCTTCTGGATGGACCATCCCTGCATGTGTTGCCCTTGCCAGGTGACCTCTCTTGACCTCAGTTTCCTCATGCATGAAAGTAAAGAAGCCTGGCTTAGAAAGGCAACAACAGGGCACGGTGGCTCGTGCCTGTAAGCTTTAGTCTATGAAGCGGCTGGGGCTAGGGATCACGGTTTGAGTCCCGCCTGGGGCCCGTAGCGAGACCTAGTTCCAAAAAAAAATAGCTGGGTGTGGTGGCGCGTGTCTGTAATCCCAGCTACCTGGGAAGCTGAGGCTGGGGATTGCTTGAGTCTGTGGTACCCCGGGCAACGAGAGC